>JAHNEJ010000748.1:0-67383 GCA_022559845.1 Amorphophallus konjac | reverse complement strand
AACTCATCTTCATCTAATATGCCCTCTGTCCATTCTCTATCATCAACATCAAAAATGAGCTCATCAACCTGCTCTCGTATCTCAAACCCAAGAATGCAAGAGATTGTCATCATCAAATAATGCGTCCACATCAATTTCTGGAGTTGTATCCTCTGCGACGCATTTGTCTCGCAGTTGTTGTCTCAACTTCATGTTCTTTATTCTAGGTCTCATGTTGTAGTGGCAGTAAACCAATTTTTCTAACCGTTCAGCCTTTAGTCGATTGCGAACCTTTGAGTGTGTAAGACTGAACTTGCTTTAATTTCTTTCACATTGACTTGCTGATGTTGTTTGACTAAGCACCCTAATTGCAATGAAAGCCAATGCATTACTGCCCAAATCTCAGTTGTTCACCATTATCCACCAGTCAGCTGTTCCATCAACCATAAACAAATAAATGTAAGATGTAAATAAAAATCAATTCTCCATGATGTACTAATACATATTGACTCAATTTAAGCACAAAGATTTAGTACACCTAGGCTCACTTTTCCCACAGCGTATTGCAATTGAGAGTCACAATATATCCCAATCCTCATTTTATAATTGTTCATCTATAAGGATAAAATAATAGTTTAGCATAACTACTTAAGTAAATTGTTTACGTCTTATTGATAAAATCAATAAAGGTCAACCTCTATTTCGGCCTTGAGTTTCTTTTCTGGTGTCCTCGATAAACGACCAATGACTTTTAAAGTGTCTTGAAACACCTCGCCATCAACATTTGTATTGGCATTGTACATAAATCGAGGGTTGAGGAAATAACTTACATTTTTGTATAGTTAACTAAATATTAGATGTAAATTAACAAAAAACATAATGAACTCTATATTAATACAATTAATCACTCACCAACTGCATACAAGTCATGGTGTCATGTGTTATCCCATCTGTGGTCAATAACTTTCCACCACTTTTCATATTCTTTGAGAAGAGATTTCTGCAAGTCTAATTTGGCACAGTCCATGGTCTCGTACAAATATCTCATATTATTCATCTCATCGCCATCCACCATTCTTAAGACCTTCACGAGAGGTGCGACTACTTTCATGTACCGTGAGACCCTGGCCTAAAATTTATTGTCTTCCACGATGCAACAGACATCCAAATAATCCATATGAGCATCAATATTAGATTTGCCTATGTATTCCCAAGCTTTGAGCTCATTCTTAAACCTGTGCAAAGACTCCAAAGAAATGAAATTTAAATCAAATACAGATGATATATATAAGGATAAAGTAGAAAGAATTGAGTTCATTCTTATACCTGTGCAAAGACTCCAAAGAAATGAAATTCAAAGCAAATCTGGTTGGCCCTGCACAGATGATATCTCGCCCCCCACTTGCATGCTCTCTGAACATGTTCAATATCCTAGGATGACCATAAATATACTGAGTGATTTTTTGTGCCCTCTCAATTATCTTCTTCATATTATTTTCCTTCCCAATGTCTTCAAGTATCGCATTCAGACAATGTGCTGCACATAGGAGCCAATGTAAATGTGCTTCGGCATCAACTTCTTCCCTACAGCTTTATAACTAGCTTCATTATCAGTGACTATTTGCACAACATTATTCTCTCCAATTTGATCTACCATCTTATCCATCAAATGAAACAAATAATTTGCATTCTTTTCATAATTTGACGTATCAATGGATTTCACAAAGACTGTACCTTCGATGCAATAAATTAGAAAGTTGATTATGAACTTCTTCGTGGTACCAGTCCAACCATCACACATAATGATGCATCCTCTCTTCATCCAAATATGCTTGAAGCTTTCAACCCACTGATGGAGCTCCTCAACCTCTCCCTCAAGGCCAAGCCCATATATGTCTCCGACGTGACGAGGACTTTAAGCCAGGGCCAACATTTGCTATGGCATCTAGCATAGCTTGTTTCTGATTCAGCTACATGTCCAGGCACACCTGCATGGAAAAGCCACTCGAAATAATTTTAAATGCATGTCTTGCAACTTCAGCTGATTTTTTAACCCCTCTCAATGCTTGCTTGATTTTTGGTTGTATAACACTTTACCTTCTGTACAGATAACTGTCCATGGGGCCTCCTCTCTGCGGGACTGCACCAGTGTCAGGACGTCGTATAGCTCGTGCTACACCAGTTGTACTAGAGTATGTTCCTGAACCTATCGGTACCTTTTCTTTCCTTCGAGCCACTTGTTCACGCTCTATTACTTCAGTCAGCTCCGGATCTGAATCCTCAGTGCCTTACTCATCATCATCCTCCCTCCTTCGCCTTCTGTCTGAAATCTCCTCAGCAATTTCAGCCTGATCTTCAGCCCTTTGTTGCATCCTCTCTTTTTTGCCCAGAAGGCACTGGCGCATTTCTTCTCGAACCTCTCGAGGACATCTATCACATTGTTTGACCTCTCCTCTTATCCCTACCAAATGTTACTTTCCTCTAGTAATTCTGTCATGTATCGCCTTACCACAATAATTACATTTCATTTTTCCTCTTCCAACATCAACTAAGGAGAGGTGGGCCCACCCTGGATCGTCCTGCCCTTGCTGCTCATGACCTTGTTCACGTCTACCTATGATGCTGCATTAAGACAATCAAAGACAAATAGTTGTAAGTACAATGAGAAAATACAATGAAGCATTATTGAGCTTCAAATTATGCTGAATTGAGATAATTAGCCAAAAGTCCCATTTTTTATCCGCTAATTAAGGTCACCTTTGGGGATTCAGCCTAATCACCCTTCACTAAATGTAATTAGCAACATGCTCCCGCTCTAAATTATTTAATAAAACTTAATTGAGCTTCAATTGACCCTAACTTAACCTAATCTAACAAAAGCCCCAAATTTAAATAGCTAATTAGGCCCTAATTTAGATATTTACCCTAATCACCCTTCATTAAATACAATTAGCAATATACGCCCGCCCTAACATATTTAATGAAGCTTAATTGAATTTCAATTGACACTAAATTAACCTAATCTAACAAAAGCCCCAAATTTAAATACCTAATTAGGTCTTAATTTGGATAATTATCCTAATTACTCAGTATGTAATACAATTAGCAATATGCTCTGACCCTAAAATATTCAATGAAGCTTAATTAAGTTTCAATTGACGTTAAATTAACCTAATTAGACAAAAGCCTCAAACAAAAACCTTTAATTCGGCCCTTATTTGGGGATTTACTCTAATTACCCGGCGTCTAATATAATTAGCAGCATGCTCCCGCACGAAAACATTCAACGAAGTTTAATTAAACTTCAATTCATGCTAAACTTACTTAATTAGACAAAAGCCCAAATTTTAAATCACTTATTAGGCCCTAATTTGAAGATTTAACATATTTAACATATGAAAATTAACATATTGAAGAGAACCTTACCTACAACAAAAAAAAAACTATCAAACCAAGAAAAAAATAAAAACTTACAATATCTTTGAGGAATCTACTAACTCGACACAGCAAGAAACGACGGCGGCTGTGGCTACACGCTGTAAATAGCAAGAAACGGCGAAGGCGACGGTGGCAGCGACGGCAGTGAGCCCCTCCACTTGGAAGCTCCTCCACCTACACTCTTGGACCTGCAAGCTTGAAACCCCTCAGATCTGAGAATCTGAGGGGAGGACGGAAGCGAACTCTCACGTCCGATTTCGGCCGAAACTAGGCGGTTTCGGGCCGAAACCGCCTAGTTTCAGGAGAAACCAGTATCGATTTCGCCCCAAACTAATGAATTTTTTTTTAAAGTTTCGGACCTGCCACAGTGAGCAAGTCCGAAATCGTATCGGTTCGGTCCGAAACCGATATGTTTCGGCCGAAACTTATCAGTTTCGGCCGAAACTGCCAACCCTACTCCCTTCACTTCATTAATGTGAGAGATGGTTTTACTTGAGACTTCATTGGGGTGTATGGACCCCAAAACAAAGAGGAGAAGCAACTATTGTGGAAGGATTTGGTCTGCCATCACCTCTCTTCTAGCAAGCCTTAGTGTGTTGGTGGGGATTTCAATATGGTGCTTACCCCTTGGGAGAGGGTGGGGGACAGTGTCCCTGTAGGGGACATGGAGGACTTCTCTACCTTCATCGAGGAGGTGACTTTGGTGGACATCGGCATGGCACATGATCATTTCACTTAGTCCAACATGCGAATTGATATCTTATGCTGCAGGTTGGACAGATTCTTGGTTTTTGTGGATGGGGAGGATCACTATGCTCATGTGCAAATACTTCCTTTGGCTAAATCAGTGTCGGACAACAAACCCATTCTTCTGAAGACCAACTGGCTACAAGATAGGAGGTTCACTTTCAGACTTGAGAAGTTTTGGTTCAGGGAGACAAATTTCATGGACACGGTCAGGGGAGCATGGAATGCATAAGTTGATGGCAAATCTACTATGACCACTATGGTGTTGAAAAGACGCACTGCCAAGGTCCTCAAGACTTAGGGGGACAAACAAAACCCTCCTGGGGAGGGCAACAAAGGACAGAATTCTCCAACAGATTGAGGGCCTGGACTGTTTGGAGGAGGCAAGACTCATAGATGCACATGATAGGAGTCTCAGGGATTCTCTTAGAGTCTAATTTGATGATATCCTCTCTAGAGAGGAAATCTACTGGAGACAGAGATCAAGGGACAGATGGAACAAAGAGGGGGACATGAATACTGCTTATTTCCAGCGCATTACTTCAGTGAGGTGGAGAGTTAACACCATCTCTTGTATTAGGGTGGATGAGCTCTCTATTTCTTCGGATGAGCAGATCAGGGGACTGGCGAGGGACTAATACTCTAAGTTGTTTTCAGAGGAGGACTACTTTAGGCCGAGGATTGCAGATGATCTCCTTCCCCATCTCTCTCTGAAGAAGAGGGACGCTATCACACGGAGTTTTTCAGAGGAGGGGTTTCACCAAACAGTCTTCTCTCTTGCAGGGGACATAGCTCCAGGATAGGATGGTTTCCCGTTGGCCTTCTTTCAAAAGTATTGGGATGTCATCAAAGTTGAGCTTTGGGCAGCTATGAAAGAGTTCCAAGAGAGGAGAGCTCACTTAGGAGGTATCAATAGAACCCTCCTAGTCCTTATCCCCAAAAAATAGGGAGCCACAAATTTTTAGAACTTCAGGCCTTTTAGTCTGTTGAATGGCACTTACAAGATCATTACCAAGTTGCTCGCACAGAGATTAGAGACAGTTATGGACATGGTAGTCAGTTGCTTCTAGGGAGCCTTCATTAGGGGGAGACACATCTAGGATAATTTCTTGGTGGCACGAGTGTTTGTTTGCCATGAAGACTCAGAGGAAGAAAGGGATGGTCATGAAGCTAGATTTTGAGAAGACCTATGATAAGGTCAACCGGCTATGTTTATTTGATGTGTTAGAGAAGATGGGTTTTAGGAACCTGGATTGGTTGGACCCGAGCTTGTATTTTCTCTGCTTTCTTTGCAATCCTAGTCAATGGGAAGCCAACTCCTTTCTTCCTTAGTGGGAGGGCGCTCCGACAGGGAGATCCTATGCCGCCGCTTCTTTGTGCTTGTGGCTCATGTTCTTAGTAAGATGTGACTGAGAGCAAAGGCTTCAGGCCTGATCAGGAGATTCCAGGTTGGGAGAGGAGGCCCTTCAGTTACTCACTTGCAGTATGTCGATGATACTATCCTATTCCTAGCAAAGGATGAGCAACAGTTTTATGTGACTAGACTTTTACTAGACTTGCTGGAGGAGATCACTAGGCTGAAGGTTAACTTCAGTAAGAGTATGCTAGTTAGGGTTAACATGGAGAATATGGCTCTTCAGATGGCGATGTGCATTTTGGGTTGCCAGCTAGGAGCTTTCCCTATTTGTTGCTTGGGACTCTCTCTTACCCTAAGTGCTCTACAGTGTGCAGATTGGCTTCTTATTATATAGAGATATGAGTCCAGACTGGCTGGATGGAAGGCTAAGCTACTATCTTATGAGGGCAGTTTGATTTTATGCAGATCTGTTTTGGATACTTTACTTAGCTACTTCCTCTCCGTGTTTCAAATCCTGAAGTTAATGGTGATGAAGACTGAGATGATCCAGGGGAGATTCTTTTGGCATGGGAGTGGGAGGAGATGTACGGGTTGCATGACATCAAATGGGGTAGGGTGGCTGCTAGCAAGGAAGAGGGGGGTTTGGGAATCAAGGATGTTAGAAATTTTAATTTGGCTTTCCTATGTAAGTGGTTGTGGAGGTTGGGGGTAGGAGATGATGGGTTGTGGGCACATGTTATCAGGCAGAGATACTATGGCAGGAGAAGAGTTTGAGACTTGGCTACACAAACACTATATCAAACTTCGCCCATTTGGCATGGTATCTTGACTTGTAGAGATTTTCTCTCCTACGGCGTGCAAGTCCGACTTGGGAAAGGTGGCCAGTGTTTTTCTGGAAGAATAGATGGTGTGGCGACTTCACGTTGGAGGCCACCTTTCCCAGCCTCTTTGCTGTTTCGGCTAACCCTATGGGATCAGTCTCCCGGGCTTTTGACTCCCAGCTCTCAAGAGGCACCAGGGCGCTGACCTACAGCAAGGACCTCAGGCTCAACGAGATGAAGCAACTCTAGGCCTTTTACTCTTCCTCCTCGACTACGCCCCACACTCCGACAGGGAGGACACGTGGACTTGGAGGTAGAGTACGGAGGGGACCTTCTTTGTTCGGTTTGCTTACACCATTATCTCTGATGGAGGAGAGCGCCACTGCCTCGCCCCTCAGGTTTGGAGGCCGAGGAGTTTGCTGAAGGTGAAGCTCTTCACCTAGAGGGTTTCTCATGGGAGGTGACCCACTCCAGACAGGCTGTGCCAGTTCCTTCCAGACAATAAGCCGACATGCTGCTTATGTGGTCAGGAGGACGAGACCCTAGACCACCTGTTTGTAGGCTATACCTACTCACAAGAGGTTTGAAGGGCTTGCCTCGAGAACCCAATGTGTCCTCGGCCGACAAAGAGAGGTGCGTCACTACATTCGGTCTTGGGGTAGGAGGTGGCCTCGTAGAGGGATAGAGTTGTATGATGGCTGATCTTACGTACCATCATAATAGATTGTATGATGGCTGATCTTGTGGGGTGAACGGAATAATAGAATTTTTAGGAGAGAGGCTAGAGCTTAGGGCTCTTGTATCTTTCATTTGTGATAGAGTGAGGAAATGGGCGGAGTTACTTTGCAATGTGAATTTCCTCAACTCCCCTCTTTTTGTTTTGTTAGAAGGCTAGAGCACTCCACACCGTCTTGGTGTGACCTTTTGTACAGGGATTTTTTGAGAGCATATTGACTATACTTGTTTATCCTTTTTTTCCATTTAATACAATAGTGGTACCACCTGCTTTCCCAAAAAAAAAATCTTATTAATAAAGAAAGGCCCAATGTTAACATATCTATTATGACCAAGGAAGGAAGAATCAGATTGGATCGGCCGATCCGATCAATTTTAGGCCAAACAAATCCGACCCCGAACTCTCCCCCCCCCTGACCCCAATTCTTACTGGAGATTGAATGGATAGGGTGCATCGGCTTAGGATCGGTCCCAATCGGCCGATCACATACCAGGATCGACCATTGGGGCACGATCTTGCACTAGATCGACCGTAAAAAAGGGGAAGAAGAAGAAGAGAAATGAAGAAGGTGAAGAAAAAAATAACTTACCTATTCACAATCGCCGCAGCCGAAATCTCTGTCGTCACCATCACTGCCACTGACCACCACCTCCTCCTCCACCACGACCAGCCACCACCTCCTCCTTCGCCGGCAACCCCCGACCACCACCTCCCCCTCCTCTGCCCCAACCTCCTTCGCCATCGGCCACCAGCCAGGCAGCCACCCCCTCCTTCTCGTTCTGTTCCAAGGCTCTAGCTACAAGGCTGCAAAAAGAAGAAAGAAAAGACGCCTCGAGAGTTAAGACCGAGAAAGTAAAATTGTGAAAATTGTATAAAACCCCCTTATAAACTAATATAGGAACACAAAAACCTCTAAGACACATAAGATCAGCTCAGCCAAGATTTGCTAGGGATCGGCTCAGATCGGCCGATCCAGCCTATCAATGATGGTTTTTGGACCAACGATCTGAGCCCAATCTCTGATTCTGCCTTCCTTGATTATGACACATTCAATGTACGGTGCACATGCAAAAACATAGGACACAACTGCATAATCTGATGGTAAATCTTGGCCTCTATAATCATTTCTCTGAAATATCCTCACGCACACAGTTGCCTAAGAGGAATAATCTCATGCTGACGCAAAAATGTCTAATAATGAGTCCATAGGATATTCAATTTTCTAGCCAGTTAAGAATTACTGAATACATTTTTAGTTTGAGCTTTGAACATATCAAGTAACCTGCTATATTTAGTGTATTACATTTGTCCACTTAAGAGATATGCATATTTTGTTTTTGATTTTACGGCAATTGGCAGCCAAATTCATAACAGCCTGTTGATGTAAACTAACTCAAAGTTTTGAAGCAAAGTTATGGAATGAGCAGATAATCAAGGTTTCCCATCTCGAATATCGACTCCGTCTCGAAAAGGCGGAAGAGAAGAGATCTCAGAGAGATTTCGAAAAAATCTCGAGAGATCGGGTTATGTGATTTCGGAAAAAAAATCATATATAGAGCCTATTTCTAAAAAAATGCTAATTTTTTCTACTAACCACTCAATTTTACAAACATATTTTTTCTAATTGACAACTCAATTTTACAAAATAAAAAGTAATGATAACAATAACAAATCCATTCACATGCACCAATGTTAATATACAACAAAAGTTGCACTAAAAAGATATACATAAAATTATACATGAATCACAAACTGAAGAATACATCAAAAATCATCAAACATGGTACATGTATCTCTGTCTACCCCCCTCTCTGTCTCCCTCTCTCTCAGATAGAGAGAAGGGTTGACGGGGGGAGAGAGAGTGTATGTGTGTGTCACAGAGGGAGAGACAAAGAGAGTCCGAGGGAGAGGGAGAGACAAAGAGAGTCTGAGGGAGAGAGCTCAAGGGGGCCGAGATAGAGAGAAACAGGGAGAGAGGAAAGAGGAAACTGAGGGGGTGGGGGAGAGAAGATCTCGGTCTTGGGGGCTTCGTTTCTCGCGACCTTTGGAGAGAGAGATCTCGGACATCTCGTAAGAGATGGGAAACCATGCAGATAATTAACATTCTTTTTCAAAAAAGACAGGATATCCATGGTGGACAATTGTGCAAATTTGAGAATGGTTGAAAAACGAATATTGAACAGATTTTGGATTGAAGTACTGTTGCCTGGGGACCAAAGGTGAACCTGGCTAATACTGTGAGTTTGGAGAAAAAGATGTTAGGAAGCATGCAAAACCTCACATGATCATACATCAACAGTTGATGTAGAAGATTCTACCTATTATTACCATCCAACAGTATGTTTGCTGGTAGTTCCATCAAGGTGGTTCACTCCTGAAGGCCAACCAGCCTGATGACAAGTTTTTTTGAAAGTGGATGGTACCACATGTTCACAATGGGAAAAGGGAATGCACATGCTAATAAAAATGCAGTACACCCAAAAAAGAACCAATATATACAGAATTCTCGCAAAAAAGCACTACCGTAAAAGAAACTAGCAATCCCTAAAATGCTCCACCTGGGGATGAAGATCGAAAGTGAACCTGGCTAATACTGTGTAATTCAAGAAAGAGGTTAGGAAGCATGGATGCTGAATCTTACATGACCGTACAGCAACACTTGATGTAGAAGATTCCACTTATTATTACCATCCAACAGTATGTTTCTTGGTAGTTTCATCAAGGTGGTTCCCTCCTGAAGGCCAACCAGCCTGATAAAATTGTTTCTTGAAAGTGGATGGGACCACATATTCACTAGAATGGGAAAAGGGAATGCAAAGTTTATAAAAATGCAGTACACCCAAAAAAGAACCACGATATACAAAATTCTATCAAAAAAGCATAGTTGTCAAGGCGACCCAAGGCGTTCACGGGGTCTCTAAGCGCTTAGGCGACAAGACGTCCGCTTAGGCGTTGCCTAGGCGACACTTCGGTCACTAATTAAAAAATCTAAAATATATATCCTCCAATATATAAATCAAGAATAAAAAATATGAAAAATACAAAAAAAATAAATTACATGAAAAAATTGCTGTAATTAAATTATGTGACAATTATAGAAAACTAAATTGTATCAAAAAATCACAAAAAATTCAGAAGTAAATGCAAAAGATTCAAACGTAAATGTAAAAAATTCAGAAAAATTACAAAAGAATATAATAACATCAAGAAAATTATAAAAAAGAAAGAGTTAAATGTACATAACCAGGTCGGATCCGGTTCGGACGGGTCACGGTTGGCCCGCCTTGGCGCCTAGCCCGCCTAGGCGACCGCCCAGCTCACATTTTCCAGTGTCAACAAGGCGCTACAGTGCCTAGCCATTTCAAGAGCGCCTGGGTGCCTGGGCCCCTAGGCGGCACCTAGGCGACGCCTAGGCGCCCGCCTTGACAACTATGCAAAAAAGCAATACCATATAAGAAATTAGCAATCCCCAAAGATGCTCCGTCATGTACAAAAGCACCCCAAAGGGCCTCCTGCTAATCAAGCTACCCACAAAGACCAGTCAAAATACAAGATGACTAAATATCTCCCCCACCTAAAGCTAAAAATCATTATGAATATGGTAAAAAAAAGGTGTTCTGCTTCAAACATTGCTTCTGCCTTATAATACATTACTCACATAATCATTGAGCCCCACTTTGATAGAGGGATAGACAAAATGAGGGTTATCCCTCCCAGATTAATATGCCCTGCATTTGAGTCCCATTTGTTTTGACAAACAATGGGTTATCCTTGGAGGACAAAGAAGGGTTAACTCTGTTCCACCTCTAGAGGTGAAACAAGTTAAGTGAGTTAACTTGGAGTTATCCCTCATTCTGTTTGGATTAACTTTTTTTGGCTGTCAAAGCGAAAAAAAGAGACAGATTGAGGGTTATCCCCGGGATAAGTGGGGGATAACCCCCAATCAAAGCTACAGACTGAAGGTCTGTCTCATGCCCTATGCCTGCCCAAATGATGGGACAAAATTTTGTGAGGACAATTTATTAGCCAGCATGCAGAAATCAAATACAAGATAAATGAAAAATCAACCGCTTCTTTCTTTGAGCATTGACGTAAATCATAATATATCCAGATGCACCACACTTGTCAGTATCATCTATGTTTTAGCAAGCAGTAGCACAGTCATTGATCAAGGAAGACAGAATGAAGAACTATATGGTAAAGAGGATTGCCGAAAGACAAAACAGCTATTCCCCAAAACATAAATGCAGGCATTCCCCTGAAATATATGTAATTCAGCCAAACCTGTATATTGGAATTCCTCAACTAGCCGTCCTTATACATTGAATCATTAGTTCCCAAAAGATGCCAGAGTCTGCTGTCCTCATTAGTGTCTGTGTTAGTATTTTGTAGGCATCAAGTAGTCTCTTACAAGAGAAAGATACCTTTCTAATCATCATTATCATTAGAGCCTTATCTCATTACTTGGGGTCGGCTACATGAATCCAGTTCTGCCAAAGAATTCTATCAAGTGCTAAATTCGTATTATAAACCCAAGAAACCAATGTCCCTTCTAATAACATCACACCATCACATTTTAGGCCTTCCATGCACTCTTTTACTAACATCCACTAAGATTTGGTCACATCTT
The DNA here is from genome assembly GCA_022559845.1 of Amorphophallus konjac. NCBI lineage: Eukaryota > Viridiplantae > Streptophyta > Magnoliopsida > Alismatales > Araceae > Amorphophallus > Amorphophallus konjac. The sequence continues at coordinate 55,675 of JAHNEJ010000748.1, read as the reverse complement.
TTAACTGACACTGAGTTAGGGTGACAGTGTACATGTCCAAACTATCTGAGCAGATTTTCTCTTATTTTACCATCAATTGGAGCTACACCCAAGTCCTCACATATGCGTTCATTCCTAATCTTATCTTTCTTAGTTTTACCACGCATCCATCTCAGCATCCTCATCTTCACCACACACATTTTGTGAATGTCTTCCTTTCTTATGCCTAGCACTCAGTACCATATAACAAAGCAGGTCTCACATTCGTTCTATAAAACTTCTTTTTAAGTTTCACAGGTATACGACGATTACAAAGGACTCTTGATGCGCTTCTCCATTTTAACCAACCTGCCTTAATCCTGTGTGCAACATCATCATAGAGCGCTCCATTCTCTTCAATAATAGACCCTAAGTACCGAAAACTACTACTTTTAAGAATAATTTGGCCATCAATTAAAACTATATCTTCTTGAGCCACTCTCCCATTACTAAAATTACAGTGCATAAGTCACATTTGGAACCAAATTGCAATTGCAATTGCACTCCTGGTACCTTTTTGGAAAGCTATCACATTTGGGGGTCAGCCATAAGCTCTATATCCCAACTAAGAGCATGTAGGTCATGTCAAGGCTTATAAGGTAGATTATAATTGCTTTGATTCAACTGCCAGGCCATATCTGATTCTGGCAAGTCCCTAGCTCATATTTGCTGATCTAAATCAATTTCAGACAGATATTTACTCTGATCCTGAGCTTTGAAACTAGCTATACAAGCATGGAAATAAGAGCACAACCAAAAAGGGGTGGAGTGAATGCTTAGCTTTGGAGTGATTTGAACTAGAATGGACTAGACAGGAGCACCCTATCCAACACCTCTGTGTTGGTAATCCCCCACTGTTGAAGGTGGTGGATAACATAGGTTTAAAACCTTGCTCCAAGCTGTTTCAATCTACTCAATGGCATAGCAAGTTCCAAGAGAGTTGTCCAGCTATGGGTAAGAAATTCAGCAATAAGGAAACAAGTCCACTAAATCTGTAGAGAAAATCTGCAGCAGATTACAAGATGATCAGCCCTCTGCTTTTTCTCCATATGTGACACAGAACATTTGACCTACTGGTATAATTTTCACTTGATCATACAGCCATTTAGGCAGCACAGGTTCCTTAATGACTATAGAATGGATATCCCAGAAGAACATATGGATTGTCACATGCATACTAAGATAGGTAACCAGTTAGACATAGCAAGCTCATCTCCAAACTTCAGCTTTCAACAACAGACACAAAGACCCATAGCACCTTTAACCGCCAGAACAGTGCACAACCATCATTCATAAATTCACAACAGGAGTTAACACTGATCCTCTACCAATATAATTCATATGTTTCCAACCTAAAGTATGATTGAACAACATATCTTCAACATATGAGACGTTTTAAAGGATTTAGAGTGCTTCCCCATCATGCATCTCATTACCAGGGAAGAGTGATCAATGAAGTAACCGAGAGAAAAGCATCAACCTGAAAAAGAATGTGGAGTACTATAAATGGTTTAAAACTGTTTTCTTCTCTGCTTATGGGATAATTGAAGAGCTAGTGAAAAATGCAAATATCACTGTACAGCACATAAAGCAGAACAAAGTAAATGCTGGAGCGTACAAGGCATAGTAAATTTTAAATTAGTTCTTGTACCACAGCGAGGTCTTAAAGCTGCAAAAGTAGTGGACCACCATACACAACTCATGACTCCATTTCACCTAGAGAGCAAAGAGTTTAACAAGGAATATGCCAGTCAATCTCTCCCTTCCCCTCAGCGTGGTGCCATGGCCCAAGAACCTCCATTTAACATAAGGGGAAGGTTTCAGAAACTGCATACAAGGCAAAGTTACACGTAAGCATCCCAAGTATGCTGAAGCTATTAGTTCTCCTTCTACAGGTTCCTTAGGCGAATTTATACTGCACAAACTATTGTATTTGATGGACCCCTGAAAACCATTGCACGTTTTGTTTTTGAAGGTGGATGGTACCATGGAAACCATTGCAAGTTGCTAAGCAAGGTTACATATAAGTAGTCTAACCAACAGGGAATCAAGTCAATATATTTTTTTCTGTGCACGAAGGATACCAAATATTGCGACTTAGTTAAGCATCCTTGCGCAAGTTAGCACAAGCAAGAACATTTATATGTGACGTAACCACACTACCAGCTCACTGAACTCACAAAACCCTACTCATTCTTTGCCAGGAAGCACGATAGAGTTCCCTTCTAGAGCCACAAGGAATTGCCAGAGCAAGTCTCTACAAAGCAGATAAGAAGGTTGGGTCCATTCAGGATTGGAAACTCATTTCATTCTTGTCGCTGGACCATTCTTGGTGGTCAAGATCTTGTTCCTTTCCCAATAAACTTACACATTGAAGATTTTGTTTCTAATGAAGTCCAAGCTGATACCAAACCCCTATCAGTAGACTCCAAGCAGCGTCGTTCCGACGGACATCAACACTCTTTTCAGAAATAGCACTCATACAATAACGGAAATTTTCAAATAAAAAAGAAGAAAAAAACACACAGAAACCGATGTTAAAGAAACTAATCCTGAAGAGTCTACCAGTTTCCGGCGCCTCCACACCCACCTCCCGCTGTTCCCGGGAGTTTCCTGCAAGAAAAGAAGAAAGAGAAACTCACATTTTACCAAACCCATCCCATACAACCACATAAACACTTTCAGAAACTTCACCAACAGAAGAAAGATCCGATCTTTACATTATTTTATTTAACTTAGAATAGAAACACAGGAGGTTGGAGGAGAGGACAACGGACCTGTGCCCTCGCGGAGACGCTGAGCACACGGGAATTGCTCCCCCTTATCCCCTGTGAACACAGAGAGAGCACACCGGGATAGGGATGAGAGAGAGAGAGAGAGAGTGAGAGAGAGATAGAGAGAGGAAGCTTACGGTGGTCGAGGAAGAGAGATGTGGAGGACAACGGCACAGCCCGCAGAGGGAGACCGCCATGGCGGCGGCAGCAGCAGTAAGGACTGGCCTCATCCAAAACACCGGCACCTCGAGCTCACAGAGGTCTCCAGCTGAATTGGGCCGGTCCAACTAACCGAGAAAAAGCCCATTTCCTATCTGGGTTTGACAGCCTGGCCTAAGAAGCCCATATAGAAAATGGAAAAGAGTTATACTTAGTGCACACCCGAGATGCGAGCCGTTGTCCTCTAATAGGAGACTGCACGTGACCCCACTAACTTCTTCATTTGGTTTCAAATATAACATTGTACAAATAAATACAATGTTAAAATAGCGATGCGTTAATAATGAGTAAAGCAGCTCCTCCTACAGAGGGGGGTGCATGGGAGCGCAGAGTAACATAGGCCTTTTGAAAATTGAAGTTCACAATTTTAGAAATAGCAGAAACACAAGTGAACAGAAAACATTTACGATCTAAAATAGATTCACTATTTAAGTACTACATAAGCATAATGTGAATCTATTGGTGCTACGCCTATGGAATGTATGATCTAGAAAAATAAACAAAAACATTAGACCTAGCAAATCAAGGAAGACACCAGAATTTTCATGCTACTCCAGACACCCTTCCTAGTGCCTTGCATGTAATACTTAGACTTCTTGTCTACGGTTTCACTACTTCCCGCAAGAAGTACGATAGTTAAGTTATGATCAGGTATTCAGCTTACGACTCCTCTCAATTTTTGCTCAGGTGTCTGATCATCACACTAGTTGAGTTTTGATCAGGTGTTCAGCTCGTCACCCCACCAATTTTTGATTAGGTGCCTGACACACCACACCAACTGAGTTTTGATCAGATGTTCAGCTCACCACTCAACTATTTTTTGATTAGCTGCCCGACATATCACACCAACTGAGTTTTGATCAAGTGTTTAACTCACTAACCCCTGATTTTTTATTAGGTGTCTAGTACACCAAGTTTGTTAAGAGAGTTAATCAGATGTCAGCACATCAACTCTTGATACACGAGTTTAAATCTGGTACCCTATACACCAAATTTGCTTAGAGAGTCAATCAAATGTCAACACATCAACTCTTGATACACGAGTTTTACCCCCACTAAGGATTTGCCTCTAACTTAGGCAGATGTGGAGAACAATGAAGCTCATAAAAAGCATAAGGAGTAAAACAGCAAGGTAGAAAGATAGAATGTAGAAAGCTCCCTGACACAATAAGCTCGTAGTAACTCTAGCTCTTGATCTTCTCACGAGATTGTTCGGACTACTCAAATTGAACTCCTTCTGTAGAGTGTCAATTTGATCTGGACTAGGTAGCTTTGGCACTTGGACGCTTTTAATGATTTGATCATTTTGCTCAAGATATCTAAGACACTCCATGGGATTTGATCATTCTGATTGGACTTGCCAAACCAACCTTTGTGATCAGCCCTTGTATCTATAGATGTACTCACAAGTCATCTGTTAGCTATCCATTGGACACAATCTTGGATATGAATAGCAGCTTCTATCTAACGTGTATCTTTCAAGTTTAGAGAATCAGATAGCCGTTGTGAATCAGGTCTTCCTCGCCTAGCTAGTGCCTTATAACATGATCCTTTGGACTTACTCTACTTTGACGTGTGGTTCCTTTTCACAGATAAAAATTGTTAGCATTAACTAATCTATCTGGGAAGAGGTTACTTATCTGAAGTTCTATTGCATCGTGAACGCATGTTTGAAACATCTTCTTCTTTTGTTAGATGATGTATTGCAGGAATATCGTGCTTTTTTGTTGCACAAGAATTCTTTGCACACTTTCCATGGAAGACTTAAGCTGGTCACATGACCAGACTGTTTAGATGCAAAATCTCCTGAATATTATAAACTGGTAATACCAAGTTTTAATGAGAAATGTATTCTACATTTGAATTGGGCCAGAGTTGTAACATCCAAAAATTTTTAAAAATAAAAATCATTAAATATTAATGATTAAGAAGCCTAAGATTTATTTATTTATCTTTATATGTGTTAAATTCCCCAACTTGGTAAATGATAGCTAGATGGAGTGAAAATTAGACAGAAGGTTAAGAAGTTAGACGATGTTTAGCCTAAATTAAAGGAAGATAGACGATGTTCTACCTAAGTTGAAGGAAGATAGACAATGCTCTGCCTAAGTTGAAGAAAGATAGATGATGCTCCGCCTAAGTTGAAGGAAGATAGACAATGTTCCAGAATTGGACGGAAGTAGTTAGGCGATGAAGTTAACTAGAGAGTTGGACGATATAAATGTAGACGAAGTGTAACACCCTGGAAATTTCTGAGATTTTTAAAGATTTTTCAGGAATTAATTAAGCATTAAATAGGCTTAAGTGGGTTTAACCATTTAAAACAATTGATTTAAAAGTCCAGTTACTAATTGGATAAATAGATCCACTTAAACCAGGCCCATAAACCCAATTCTAAGGTTTTTAGGCTCAAACCCAACTCTAGAGACATAATTATGATAATTCCTTAATTTAACTGGATAAATAGGGATAATTTCCTAAATTAAAAAGGATAAATAAAGAGATAATAGGAATATTAGAATTTAAATTTAAATAAAACTCAATTTTTAGGCGAGCCACGCAGAAGGCGGTCTATCGCAAGACCGCCACCTTCTAAAGGCAGTCCATACTAGACCGCCACTTCCTATCAGAAACGGGAAGTGACAAATCCTAGAAAGTCTGAAGTTTTATCCAACCTAAATGCCTAGAATCGATATAATCTGCCATGGAAACCTATCTAGGACTCCTAGGGATCGATTCTACTCTAAATTAGGACTCTAATTTGATCTAATCTCTCAGCCCTAGGCCAAACCCTATAAATAGGGCTCGGAATCGACCTACGCGAACCCTCATTTTGGCTCGCGTGGTTCGACGGTAAGATGATGTTATTTCATGTTAGTCTTTTAGAAGTTTTTATTCCCTTAGGTATCTCCTAACCGTCTGCCAAATTGCATGTTAGGAGACCAAGCATCAAGAGAGTTAGAGAGATCGGAAGTAGCTGTTTCTCTGCGGAACGTAGAGGAACGAGCGTGTTCTTCCGGCAGAGATCCGAAGTTTAGGGATCCTATCAGAGATATTTTCAGGTTCATCCTTTAGAGTTATTTGTTCCCCTTCATGTCCTCTAACCTTCCTCCAAATTTCGTGAAAGAGGATCAAACGGTCAGGGAGATAGAAGGTCGGGAAGTTGTTGGTTCCACGCAGGACGCGCAGGAACGGGAGCATACTTCCAGTGAGAAATTCTCTGTCTAGAGCCCAACCCAGAGGCAGGTTATCTCATGTTGGCTTAAACATCAAGCTAGGAACAAAAGTCCTCTGATATCTCGTAATTTCATACACTATACGTAAAGTATTTGATGTTTTTATATGACTGCGCAATCATGGTTCTCACTGCATATTATCCCTGCACCCTTAATCAAAAGATGAGAATTTTAACGTGTTTCACGCCTCTTTTATGTCATAAACTCACCCTATGCATGTTAACATATTGGTCTTTCAATTCCATATAGTTCCATGTATTAATAGCCCTAGAATAGGCCCTGCACGTTATTTTTATCTTCTGTCCGTTACAGATAGAAGGCGGTTCCAAAGAGACCGCCGTCTCCAAAAGGTGGCCCTCGACAGACCGCCACTTCCAAGATACGGTCCTTCCCAGACTGCCACCCTGTTGATACAATCAAGCCTAAACCTTATGATATTCCTACTATTTTATTGGTATTCTACATGCCTTAGCTTAGTAATAGTATATTTCTTAGCATGACATGATTCATATTGCATGATAGCATGATTTTAAGGCCTTATTTTCACGTATGTTAATTTCATGCCAAACTTTATAGTTTTGTATTTTAAAGGGAACTTCCATGACTTGATTACACGTTGATATATGTTTTGACGCGTTCCCTTCTCATCTCTTTCTGTTTTATTAAGTCACATATAGCGCGTATCCCAGTACGTGGCTATTAGATCACATGCACTTGATAGGAATACCTCTTGGACTTGAGAGCCTCTCCGTCAGATATTCCTTCTGCCGGACTAGGCGATCATGTTTCAAGGCCTCTGTAGCTCTTCACAAGCCTGGGATTCCCACAAGGACGCCGAGCTAGTTGTACCCTTAAAGCCCAAAGGTCTAGAGAGCACTTGAGTTTTCTACGTTTTCTGCACTCTGTCTTGATTGCGGCCATCCCGTGACCGCCACCTTCAGGTTGCGGCCAGGCCATGACTGCCTTCATGTTTCAGCTTGCTTGAGTCGACCCAGCGTGTTCTTTGGCGTCGACATAGCCAGATAGCGGTCTGCACCGGACCGTCTTCTCATAGAGGTAGTCTCCTGATGACCATCTTCTGCAAAATTTTGCCAAACCTGAGGTTTGAACCAAGGGTTGTGTCTATTCTGTTCTCAGGTGATCTTTTGATTATCTGAAACCCAAACCTTATTCAATAAGTTATTCATGAATTATGGAACTATGAAAATGTACCGTTATGCTACCGGAATTCCCCCGCATCATAATGTCCAACTAATTCGTCCTTGAACTCATGGTTTCATTTTGGTTCTTACCTTGATTTTGGTTATCATGAAGCTATTGTTGAACTTGACATTATTGGCTTACTTTATATTTCTCGTGGAAGTAGCTTGATTTATAACTTGAAGATGCAAGGGCAGGCACGGACGGTGTCCAAGAGCTCGATGCTAGCCCCCTCGACGGATGGCTGAAAACATACTATAAATCATGGGGTATGATGAACACTGGCGTCGTATTGCACCAGGAGTACTTTTTTATAAACGGGTGAAATCCATGAGACTCATCATGAAATTATACATTCTTGTTACATGACTTTCTAGTGCATAGCCTTTATGGTTATGAAAAGTATATTCTCATTACATGATAGTACATTCTCGTTACATGAAAGGCCAGACTTACATTTATATTTCAATGTCGCTTGATCATGTTTACATATCTTGTTCATGCCTTCTTACTAGGTTTACTTTGGTTTCATTCGCATGTTTTATCACAATTTCTTTTATCTTACCTTCTAGAGCTAAATTGCTAATTACTTAAACTTGCCTTCATGTTGATACGAAGATACCTACTGGGCGAGTGCGCTCATTCCCTACTTTTCCAATCTTTTTCAGGAAATTCTAGTGGATCGGATTCGGATTACTCGAATGACGAATCCAAAGGCGAGAGCAATTGATGGACGAGAGAAGTCATAGTTAGTCTAGTCATGAGTCATATTGTAATTAGATGCCTTCACTGTAATAGGCAGTGAAGTTGATCATGTTATGTAATTGCTCTTTTCTCGAGTCTAGAGTTTAAAGAGTCAAGTCAAAGTCTTTGTAGACTTGATTTATTATGAATTAATAAAGTTAAATTTTTGAGTCCATTATCTTGTGTTCACTCTTCTTATGTGTGAATGTTTAGCGCTCTGATTATCTTGCTAGCTTAAGGCTTAATGCCGGTTGTTCATGTTCTCGACTTAGTTCCGCTGCATATCTCGGGACGTGACACGAAGTATCGTCTAAGTAGGAAGCATTAGGCGAAGCTGCTTATTAGATGAATTGCTTTTGTCGTCTTGTAAATAGACTATATAATAAAGATTTAGATGAGATATTGAAGAGATAGATGATATAATGAAATAGTAGATGAGATATTGAAGAGATAGATGATATATTGAAAGATTAGATAAAATATTAAAGAGAGAGACGATATAATGAAAGATTAGATGGGATATTGAAGAGATAGATGATACATTGAAGGATTAGATGAGATATTAAAGAGATAGGCGATATAATTAAAGATTAGATGAGATATTGAAGAGACAGATGATTCATTAAAGGATTTGATGTTAGTTATCTGCCAGAATGAAGTTGAACAAAGGGATCATAAAATATTAAATGTAGGATAAGGTATAGATGGTACGGCTAAGAAACAAACTAGGCGATAAGAGTAGACAATGTCCAGTAGACGATAGAAATCTAGGAACTATGATTGTGCCATATTTTTCTTGGACTTAAATAATGTTGAGACTTGACAATACCAGATTTTTATTAGACTTAAATACTGCAAGAATTTGAACCGACCGAATTTTCTAAAAGACTTAGGGTGATATGACCAAATGAATAGAAGATAGTGCCAGGGCATGGAGCAAGTCTGTAGATATGGGAGTAGTCTAATAATCTGACTTTGCATTTAAGGGTGTTGTGGAGGAGCAGACCCTAATCTAGAGCAGAGAGTTATATAGATGCCACTCTTTTCCCTACTCTTACCCATGTTCTTCTCATTTCCTTGGCTTCCTACACTCCATGGAGCATTCTTGGGAGAAACTTACTGTCTCACAATGGTAAGTCTCTTGGAGCTTCTCATATTACTATCCAACTTCTTATCTTTTTCTGAGATTTGGTTCTATATTTCTCCAACCTCTTACCCTTAGGGCGGAATCAGATAGAGAGTAGGACGAGCTATTTGAAGAGAAGGACAGAAGACACAGAGTTTCAGGCTTCCTTTGAGGTAGGATTTCTAAGCACAAACTAGGAATGAGCTTTAACCCTAGCTTCTTCGATCTCTGTTCTAAACCGTTCTCCAATAAATACGAACTGCACATTATGTGTTCAAATTAAGTTAAGACTTGTGTTCCGATGTCTTTAAGTTTTCTCTAAGTGCTTATGAAGATTTCTATGAATGATAAGATACGCAACAATAAGGATAAGTTAATAAGGCTCAAGATGAGTTTCATGTAAGCAAGGAATGAAGCAAGAAAGCGCGTTACATCCCGTACCAGTCTATAGGTAAGGTCGATTCTAAGAAGAATAAGCCTTGCATTGCATGAGCATTGGGTGATCCAGACAAAAGATCCACCGCATGTCATCATTAAACCTGAAACTGGACCTTATCGCCCAATCGAGTAATGTTTCTTCCTTGGAATCCCTACTTGAATGTGCAACGAAAAGGGATACCTGGTGGAAAGGGCTACCAGTGTAAAAGGCTATTCGGACTAGGTGATTTGGAGGGGAGATCCGACGTGGAGCCACCCGTAGGTGCAGCCACCCACAGCGTGAAGTCACCGTTGCATTTTCTTTTGTGTGCTTAGCTTATGATCCATGCTTCATGTTTAAGATCTAATTACTCGGGTTAATATGTTAAGAATGTGGGTGTAAGCTCCATGATATGATTATGCTTATAAATATGATATGTAAGTTTGTGGATACTATATGTATGTATGTGTAAGTATGCTCACCCACAGGTATCACATGCTAGCTTCTAGATAAGAGAATATGCTAAGAAAAATTTCTATTCAAATATAAAAATGATAAGATGCTACAAGATTTGTTTATGCTCTTTCATGTGAAAGTTATGTTTATGATGCTCATTTATGTTGGCAAATCTTGTTGCAAGTTTTCGTTCCTACCATGTCAACTGTAGTTATCATGTTTTCTTCCTTGGTCTCATCAGCCTTGGACAGTGGTACGAGACACTCCCACTACTAATCCACCTAAGCTCATTTGATTAAAACTTTATCCAAGCATTCAAGTTTTACCTTGTTCAAAATAGTTACATTTATGTATAATTGTATCATGATTATGGATAAGATGGCATGACCTATAGACAAGTTGAGCGTAAGTATTTTTGTTGGCGGGCGACCACTATGTTGGTGTTAGGAGTTCTACTGAGGCTCATACTCAGCCTATTGCGTAACTTGTTTTTAGATTTTGAGCTGTGAGGAGGTCCAGTGGCTGTGTACTATTGGTCAAAATTTGGACAGTGTCGTTAGAGTGTGGAGTCTGCAAATGCGAAGCTTGTGTCTAGTGGCTAACTGTGCATGACAGTGTTTGTCCGATTTTGTTGCCCTTACGGGCTTATGTACCCAGAATATCATATAATTAATTATTGGAAAATATCTTTTTTCATAAATTTATTATTTTATATTATGATAAAATAAATATTTACTTATCCTAGTCCTTCTAAGCAAAATTATAGGTTTAACCTAACTCAAGTCTCTATGAACTTAAAGTACAATCAATTAAATATCTGGGATAGGCTTAGATAAAGTGAATATTGTCTAAGTAAAATAAAAGAAGCAGGATTAGATGATACATTATCTAATCAAACCTAATATAAACGCTATTCTATCTATGAATAAAATGACAAGGAACAAAAATAAACGATCCTCTATTTGAATTTTCAAGATAGACGAAAGGTTAGACAATATGTTATCTAACACAAAAAGGATAGACGATACATCATCTAAGTCCTTATGATATAGATGAAGAGATATATGATACGTCGTCTAAGTCCTTAATTGGGATAGACAATCCATCATCCAAGTCCCGAGATAGACGAATGATTAGATGATCCAATGACTAAGTCAGATGTGATAGACGTTGAGAAAAGTAGATAGACGATACATCGTCTAATTGAAGATAAGGTTAGACGAATTATGGTCTAACTAGAAAAAGATAAAAGTTAAGGTCAAACTATACACCATCTAAGTGCGCAAAGAAGCATTAGATGAAACTTAGTCTAAAGGTCTATGGTTAGACGAAGTATTAGACGATACATCGTCTAAATCGGATAGACAATGCAAGAGCGAATAGACGATATTCTATCTAACAAGAAAAAGATAAAACTAAAGATTGACGGTACATCATCTACTAGAAGGAGCATTAGATGATACTTCACCTAACTCATGATAGACGATAAGTTAGACGATACTTCTTCAAAAAGGAAAAGGATAAAAATTTAAGATAGATGATACATCGCCTAATCGAAGATATGCTAGATGATACTCCATCCGTCTAATAGAACTTCATCTTAGAAGATTACAAATAGTCGATGTGATAGACGATACATTGTCTATGTGAATAACAACAAAAATCAAGGATGGACGATACTTTGTCTAATATAAAAAGTAATTAGAATGATTACACGAATGGGTAGACGATGCTTCATCTACTTTTATTAATTAAGACAAAATTTATTGGTTTAATTTTATTGAGTAGTACATGTGTAACACTTGTGACTTGTTGACCATGCTAAATGACAAGATATATAATACGACACTTACACAACACTTAAACGCTCTAGTGACATGCACGTAAAGTATCTACATTATTTAACACCTTCATTTTTTTGACATGAATGTTAACGTATGGCATTGAACGGTTAAAGTAACTTTGCGATCATATTAAATGCATAGTATCTGCAAAGATACTCTTATGTTATCAAGATATAAAATACATTTCACAATATCATAAGACATATCTTATATGCAAAACTGGCACCACTATAGAAAAATTAGTCTATAGACACCAAAGTATGTGATCGCAATATAATAACAAGCGGCCACTAAAAGAATTTGTGACTATACATTGGTCGCTAAACCTTAATCATCGTATCATTGTTGCTGATACTCATAGCGACCAATCTTTGTGTTTGGTTGCTAAAACCTAAATCATTAGTGACCCAAATGATTTTGGTCATTATAAATTGATACTATAGTGACTAAAATATTGATCACAATTACAAAAAAATATTGGTCACTAATGCTTGTTGGTCATTAAAAGCTCTATATAGCGACGCACTGGAGCTTGATCACAGATATTATTTGGTCACCATACTGTATTAACGACTATCACGTTGGTCTCTATTGTGAGAATATCAACGATCATTTCACAATTAAATATTTTTGGTCGTTATTTTTATAATGGCTTCTCGAAGGGTATGAGGATAGACTATTCTACCAATATGACGTGGACCAATCAGAAAGGGATGGAAATGGAATATTATCCATTTGTTATCTGCTATAAGTCACGTGAGAGGTAGATGTTGACACATTAAAAATAATGATGATGAAATATTTCTTTTGCTATTTTTCTTATTTTTCCAGAAATGAAGAAAAAGAGAAAAAAGAAGAAAAGAAAGAAATTACAGAAGAAAAGCAACAAAAGGAGGGTGAACCGACGGCCAAAGGGCCATCCGGCGGCCCCTTGAACTGGCACCCCGATAATTTATTTTAAATCTCTATTTTCAAAAATTTCTGATTTATTAAATTGGAATCCCTTTTGGCTAAAATTCAACTAATTCATAAAAGTTTGAAAAAATTATAATCAAGTAGAGGACGAAACATTTAGACCAATTATCTTCTGAGAAAAACCCTAATTTAATTTTTAACCACGCCGAATTAAGGTTTTAAGGCTAAAAACGGACCTTAGAGTATCTAGACCTTAAATTGTCAAATTAAAGCCCAAATCGCGACCATTTGAGCCCAAATCAAGCCCATTAGATCCGTCTTGGCCGATAGTCCAATAACACTCTCTTTTCTCGCCAAAACCCTAACCTTAAACTTTGAATTTTGGGGTGATAAGCGGCGCGACGTGGTCAACCGCGAGTTTCGCGGACGGTTTTATGTGTGGACTCTATCCCTTCGAATTGATCCATTTAGGGTCGAGTAGTTCTATAAAACTAACCCTAAGACCACCAAGCATCGACGTTTGGTAGCTGCAACCGACGGGGAACTCGAGCAGGAGAGGATTCGGCGAGGCTTTTGGAGTGTTCTCAGTGCGAGCGCGATAGTCGCCGTCCCCTATTCTTCCTTGATTAAGGTCGGTTCTAGTAGACCAAACCTTGAATAAAAGATACCAATAGAATCGTCTATGAGTCTTCTTTCTTTTGGTAGCAAAATCCCCAATTATCATTTGGTATAGCCTTTGTATTGCTAGTTTTAGTCGGAGCATGTCGGATTCGGGTACCGATCGTGTTACCCCCTTTTCATCTCGATTGAATGTTAGGTTAGTAGGCTTTAAAACCTAATTAAATCATGCTATAATGTGCGTTTTCTTGTCCTCTTTCTAATAATGCCTTTTACCCAATTTGCATGCACTATATCAAGTTTAATTGTTGTTGCAATCGAAGTCTATCGAGATCGTCGGAGGCCGGACATGGTGTCCTGTAAGCAGCCTTAACAGAGACCGTTTATACCCCAGGCGGTCTCGCGACAGACCGTTTTCCCCCTTGCTGGTTTAAATCTCTTTTTATCTAAACGGCCCCTCGATAGACTGCAAGGTCTGGGCTAAGCGGCCCTGTATCTAACCGTTTATGACCCTGGTGGCCCTGTGAACGACCGTTTCTATGTACTGTTTACGCTACAATTGCGTTACTATACCTTGTTCAGCTAACTTAAGTAGGGTAGAAACTTACTAATTCAAATGGAGCATATGGAATAATCCTAACAATTGTTAACTGTGATCGTGACTGCCAACATCTATCATCTTTCTTTTCATTCAAAATGTATCATCTTGACTATTCCTTGAATTGTTACATAAATTGCTTAAATTAAAGATTTCTATTCTTGGATAAATTGTTAGGTTTTGTTTGACAGTCATTCCACCCCGGTGGTGTTGACTGACCGCCATACATTCATTTTTCGATATTTTATTAACCCTCAATTCTTGTAATAGTTGGGACTCTCCGTCGGATATTCCCTCCGTCGGACTAGGACCTCTATTATATATGAGACCTCCGTAAGCCCCCGCGAGCCTGTGATTCCCACTAAGACGCCGAGCGGGTTGTACCCACAAAGCCAGAACCCTTCAACTCGTTCGAATAACTTGTTTTTGCCCGAACTCGAAGTCGGGACTGCCATGTTGATTGCGGCCCTTCTGGGACCATTTCTGTCAGTTTGCGGTCCAGTCATGACCGCCAGATTGATTAAACGACCCTCATGTGACCGTTTTCAACTGGCTTGTGAGTCGACCTTCATGGCTTGTGCGTCGACCTCCCTTTGGGTGGAGTCAACCATCTTCTGGGTCCAGGTCTAGTTGCGGTCGTAAGTGGACCATCTTATACTGTAAGCGGCCTTCAAAGGACCATTTTGTGATGGGGTGGCCCAATTTAGACCGTTTCCCTTGCTTGTGGCCCAATGACCACCACCTCTTCTCTAAACGGCCTCCATGTGACCGTTTTCCTTCGAAAGCGGCCCATCTAGGACCGTCTAGTTTTGATTACGGACCATCTTGGACCATTTTTCATCCTTCACGCTGGGCTTGACCCCTTTTGGCCCAGCTATCTTTTTACGGTCCAGCCTAGACCGTTTTCCCACCTAGGCGGCCTGATCCTGACCGCTCATATCCAAAATTTGGTTTCATGTGTTCTTGCTTGTATTCTACTCCTAAATCTCTTGACTTCTCAGTCAATCATTGAAATACCACTTGAACTTAGTTGGTAAGCTACATAACTAACCTTGGAATTCTGGCCGGTTCCAAAGGAATGTCTAAGATGGTTACATGGGATCTTGGATCCATCAAATCAATGCCAACGCATCATAAGGGCCCGGTCTGGTCCTAGGAGGAGCGCCCGAAAAGTACTAGTGCCCCGGGGAGTTGTAATGACATGGTGAGGTATTTCACCGAGTGCATGACTAGCGTGATATCTATGACATTCATCCACTCATTTATTCTTGGAATTCCTACAAGGAATTAGTTCTACTTGACTTGCTTGTTTATTTACTTGATCGACCAAGTGCATGGAAATGATATCTCAATTGTATCTTGCTTCATTCCATTCTTGCTTATGTTCATTGGTTATCGCCATTTATTTTATGCTCATGACCTTAAATTAAATTGTTAATTACTTAAACCATGCCCGCTATTACCTACTGAGCGTTCGCTCACCTAGTTTTCCCCCTTTCAGGTAGCTCCGATGAGGATACGCAAACAAGCGGGGATGGGCAGGAGTGAAGTCCTTAGAGCGAGCCAGCTAGAAAGCTTCTTGAAGTGTCCTTAGATAGCTTGAGTCAAGAGTGTCGTCATGTTAAAGTTATTTCGGAATTGTAATTTGGTTGTTCAGTTATTGTTGTATTGTAATGTAACAATGTCAGTGAATATTGGAAATTTCTTTAGCTCTTATTAGTTGATTGTGGATATTGGAACTTGTTATGTTTAGTTAGTTGGAATGAATGATTATTTTGGGGATTATTCCTTCTCTTTGTCATTGTGTTGTTAGAGTTCTTTAAATGCTAGCCCAAGACATAGCATGTCTGGAAATCAACATATTTTAACTCTACTATCGCGTTCCGATTTTTCGCGTCGGGGCATGACAGTTTTGTGGTATCAGAGCCTATGTTTTAAGTTCCTAGGTTTGTAAATGATGTCATAGAACCTGTAACCTTGTTAAGGTCTAAGGATCTAACCTGGTGAGGTTGGGTAGAGACTTGGGGTTGAGTTAACTAATAAACTCTAAAAGATTCTCGCTAGACTATTTTTAATTAATTTTCCTGCACATATGTCGGAGTTATTCTGATGGCGGCAGAACGTGCGCAGTGGAGGGATATGCAGCGTACGGTACAAGGCTTGACTCAGGCCCTCCAGCCGGTGGCCCAGGGAGGAGGAGCACATCATGGAGCTGGTGATCTCCACCGAAAATTCTGAGGCCTAAATCCCCCGCGTTTTGGTGGATCGGCGGATCCCGATGAAGCCGAGAACTGGCTGAAGGAGATAGAACGGATTTTTAGAGTAATGCCGTGCAACGACCAGGATCGAGTTCTTTTGGCAACTTTCCAGCTGGAACGCGATGCACGCGCTTGGTGGGAGGCTGTAGAAGCAACGCTCGGGAATTGGCGTGCAACATGGGACGAATTCAAGGAACATTTTAATAGCAAGTACTTCTCGGATCGGGTGCAAGAGAAGAAGGTGGCAGAGTTCGCTGCTTTGAAATAGAGGAACCTATCAGTTGCAGAATATGAAGCTCAATTTTCCAGACTTTCCCGCTATGCAACGCACTTGGTATCCACCGAGAAGATGAAGGCCAAGCATTTTATGAACGGGTTGAAACTTCAATATATTAACTAGTTGGCACCAATGGAGATCTCTACCTATGCCGAGATTGTCAGGAAAGCTCAAGTTCTAGAAGACACATTAGAAATGACTGAGAGGATCCGAGGAAAGAACCCTAAGAAAGAGCAGACCACTAGTTCTGGTAATTTCAAACCCAACAATGACAAGAAGAGGCCTAATGGCGGGTCAAGTTTCTCGCAAGATAAGAAGTCGAGGAATGGAGATAAGAAGGCAGGTTCGACTGCCCCATCTAAGACTATTTGCAAGTTTTGTGACCGGCTAGGTCACAAGATGGAGGAGTGTTAGCGCAAGCTAGGCGCCTGTTTACGTTGCGGAAGCTGAGACCATCGTATTCCCGAGTGTCCTCTCTTGTTAGACCAAGCTACTCCGAATAAGCCGCAAGGATGCCAGAAGCGGCAGGGTAAGCTCCAAGCTCTACAGGAAACTGAGACTGAAACCACTGAGGAG
This sequence comes from Amorphophallus konjac, assembly GCA_022559845.1. Taxonomy (NCBI): domain Eukaryota; kingdom Viridiplantae; phylum Streptophyta; class Magnoliopsida; order Alismatales; family Araceae; genus Amorphophallus; species Amorphophallus konjac. The sequence continues at coordinate 38,398 of JAHNEJ010000748.1, read as the reverse complement.
GGTGGACTTGTTGAAGGTACACTTATTGTCTCTGATAAGCCATCATTTGTTCTATTTGATACCGGAGCAACACATTCCTTTATTTCTCAGAGTTTTGCTAAATCCTTAACTGTGAAACCAGTATTAATGAATTCTCAATTGGAAATTTCAACTCCTATTGGTTCGGGTTCAGCAATCAAATATTACTACCCTTCTAGTAAGATCCTGATTAATGGGCAGAATATGCCAGCTGATTTGGTTTGTATGGCAATGAAGAATTATGATGTAATCCTAGGAGCTGATTGGTTGGCTAGAAATGAGGCCAATGTTCATTGTAGATCTAGCTCCGTGTCTTTTTCTGGACACCCCGAACTCTCTTTTGTTGGGGTTAGGCATGCACTCTAAATCTGTGCCGCTTATTTCAGCTCTTCGAGCTAAGAAGTTGATGAAGAAAGGATATCAGGCTTTTATAGCCTTGGTCTCTTTAACTAATAAGAAGGAGTCTGAGATTAAGGATATCCCTATTGTCCGAGATTTTCCAGATGTCTTTTCGGAGGATTTGCCAGGACTTCCGCCTGAGAGAGAGGTAGTCTTTTCTATTGATCTGATTCCTGGCGCGTCTCCTGTTTCTAAAGCTCTGTATCATATGTCTCCTGCGGAGTTGAGAGAATAAAAGAGGCTATTAATGGAGTTGCTCGAGAAGGGGTTTATTCGCCCTAGTACATCCCCATGGGGAGCCCCCGTGTTGTTCGTACGAAAGAAGTGTTGGTTTTTGTGTCTTCCCTAAGAGTTTTGATGATGAGCAACACTATGTTAAAATTGTTGTTATTTCTGATCAAATTTCTTGCACTTGAATTATCCATGTTTTACTAGATAAAAGCTGCTAAGAGGTAATACTTCGTGTCCTTCTGTACCTCGTGTTGGTTCAGTTGTGTGCTGATGGTCTTCGAGCTGTTCTTCTGAAGTAGCTCGGTCTGTTCTGATGAACTTCGAGTCACTTCTGTATGGACCTCGTGTCGTCAGCATTTATGTTGGTCATCTCGAGTCAGTCTTCTATGATTGCTTCTGAATGAACTTCGTGTTGTTTTCCTTCACTTCGTGTCGTTCTCCATGCTGTCTGTCACTTTGTGTTGTTTTCATAATTGTGTCTTCACGTTACTCTGTGTATCGTGTCTTCGTGTTGTTTTCGTAGTTTCCTATTTTAGTTTGGCCTTCGTGTTGTGTCCGTGATTTTCGTATTAATTCAGTAGCTATGTCTTCGTGTTGGTTTTATGTGCTCCGTGTCATTTTCTTTGTTTCATTCTGTTCTCATCTCACTTCGAGTCGTTTCTTTGCATTCTGTCTTCGTGTCGGTTTTTCGCTTTTAGACTTCGTGTCTTTCTCACCTTGACTACACTCCGTGTCGATTCTTGAGTTTCGTCTTCGTGTTGTTTTCAAAACTCGTGTCGGTTCCTGTTTCACTTCGTGTTGTGTTTATGAACTTCGTGTCGTTTTCTTTATTTCGTGTTGTAGACATCGTGTGTACCTCGTGTCGTTATTTCTCACCTCGTGCTGATTTTCTTATTTTTCCAAGGGTTATTCCACTTCGTGTCGGTTTCTGGTGTCAGCCCGTGTTGACCTCGTGTTGTTGTTGCATTCGTAACCTAGTGTTGGTCTAGCATTTGTGTCCTTTTTTTGTTGTGTTTATTTTCGTGTCTCTCTTGCTTTATAAACTGTCTTCGTGTCGTTCTTCGTGTTGTGTCTGCGTGTCGTTTTTGTACTTTTGCGTACAGGACATTGCAACACCTCGTGTTGCTTCCTGTGCCACCTCGTGTCGTTCTATGTGTAGTGTGTGTTTTGTCCTCTACACTTCATGTCATTTTTGTTATCTCTGATTTAGCATGTATCTCGTGTTGTTCTTTTCTTATCTCGTATAGTAGTCACGTCGTGTTGTTATTATATACCTCATGCAGTTTTTGGTTTTTGTGGCCATGCAGCGTGTTAATGGATTTACTCTCATTACAGGTCTGAGGAAGAACATTCCACACACCTGGGCTGCACGTGATCCGAGACAAGAGGAACTAATCTGATAAAGACACGTGGCAGGAAGCTTCTGGATCGAGCGTGGGAGGCACACGCGTTTCGTGCCCTATCCACCTGCTATTGATGCTATAAATAGAACCCTTCGTCCTCAGATGAAGGTGATCGAAGAAGAGAGGAATAGTAGAAAGAGCAGAAAAATAGAGAGTCCTTCGATCCAGGAAAAGAAAAGAAAGAAGAAAAAAATAGCAGAGAAAAAGAGAGAGCAGAAGAGTGAGAAAAGCAGAGAGAAAGAGAGAGCAGAAGAGTGATCAGAAGAGTTGTTCTGACTTGCAGATCAAATCCGAAGTCTATTGCTCTGTATTGAGCTACATTGTTTCCATTTTCTGGCATTTGATTTCCTTCATTCGTATTTTTCGTTTATTGTTCTTATCTTTCTTCAACTGTCCTTGTTTGTGTTTCCGATCCTCTGGATTGAGGTCGGGGTCCTCCTGTGAGATCAGGAGAAGGGAGATTCAATCTCCGGTTTGCAAGCAGCAGGTAGGCAGCTTGTGGGTTCCCTCCGGGTTGGGAGGAAGAGGGGTCTTCGACCTCTGGTTCACTAGCAGTGGGGATACTACTAGTGGGGTTCCCTCTTGTTAAAGAGGAAGAGAGACGTGAGTCTCTGGGTTCTAGTGACTGTGGGTTGCTAGAGGTTCCCTCCGGGTAGGAGGAAGAGGGGAGGTTGTTCTCCTGGGAAGCTGTGTATCAGCAGTTGTTTGGCAAGCTGTGTTGCCCAGCCGTTAGTGAAGCCACACTCGGTTTGAGTGTGGGGTGGATGTAGGTCTGAAGGACCGAACCACCTTAAAACTCCTCAGAGTCTTTGTGTGATTGCTTGTGGTGATGTTGTGGTGTGCTTTCTATTCACTCGAGCCTTTGTCTGCACTGCATTTTTGATAGTTCGATTTCGATATTATTTGCTTTTAGCGAAATACACTGCAGTAATTTTTAATTCTTCGAAAAACCGTGATCTATTCATCCCCTCCCCTTCTAGATCACATCACATCTTACTTATCAGTTGGTATTGTAGACACGCCAAAATTGACGTTATTATGAGTACATCTCATATTGCCTTGTAATGTCCTATTTTGACCCTCAAATTAGTTCTATTTGAGTGATTTTTCTCACTTTTCTTGGGTTTCTTCCTTTTTTTACCCTTTTCTTATTTTTTTTTATTTTCTCCTATTTTTCTGGATTTTTCTGGATTTTTTTGGATTTTTCTGGGCATTTTTCCCCATTTTTCTGAAATAACGACTTGACGGGGCGTCTTTTAAATAACGACTTGACATGGGGCGTTTCTAAAAAAATTAACGACATATTTCCAGGGCGTCATTTCTATCAAATTTCTATTTTTCTGGATTTTTCTGAGAATTTTTCGGAATTTTTCGAGAATTAACGACTTAGCATAAGGCGTTATTTTTAACAAAAAAAATCAAAAAAAATGAGTAACGCCGTAGGCAAGGGCGTGATTTTCAAATCAAATATTTTAATATTATTTTTCAACCCCTTCCAGAGGTGATTTGGTGACCTTCCGGGTGTCAGAAAAATTCGCAAAAATAGTCGTTGGAATCAGGGCGACGAGATGCACCTCCACCTAAAAAATGAGAAAATAATATTGAGAAATGAAAAATAGCCCTATTTTGAATATTTTGAATTAACGTCTTTTGTTAGGGCGTTTTTTAATTAACACCTTTGGCTCAGACGTGTTTTACAACTTTTCAAATAAATTCCAAAATTTAATTTTTGAATTAACGCCCTTATATAAGTCGTGTTTTAATTAACGCCCTTTGGAGAGGTCGTCAATTCTTTAATTAACGCCCTTATCCAAGTCGTGTTTCACCTTTGTGCTCCGAACGGATGCAGCCTTTCCCAGAAAGACTCTACTTCGTTTGGTCACCTTGCCCATTCTTATCTTTTCCTCTATTGGACTCTTTCCTTCTTATCTCTTCTTCTATCCTTAATAGAACTTCGGTAGCTCTGTTAAGGGGGATTTTTATTCTCCTGCTTCGGCCCCGTTCTGGCTTCGATTTTTGTTTTTTTCTCTTCTTCCGCTTCTTCTTCTTCTTCTTCTGTGTTTTTGTTTCTTCTGTTCTCTTTTTCTCCCTCCCACGGTTTTTCTTCTTTCTCCTTCTGCCTTCTTTTTCTTCTTCTGTGCTGTTTCTTTTTCTTCTTTCTTCTTCTGTATTCTTCCGCCCCTTCTTCTTCTGTCTTCTCCTTTTTCTTCTGTTTGTTTTCTTTCTTTACAGGAACCGAAGGTGGCATCGGCTAAGGAGGCTTCTTCACATCAAGTCATCATCCCATCTTTTGAAGTTTCTCTCCATCGAACATTCAAGCCAAAGGGGCCACAAACAAGATTTTTATCTTATCTCCCCTTTATCCTTTATTTTTCATAGTTCATAAATCATGCATGCATCATTGTTTTATTGATCTTTTTCTCAACCATCACATTGAGATCTCCCCATAGTGCAACTCTTGCACACTTCCCTTATTTTTTATTTGCATGCATCATACATCTCCCACCCTCTTTGCATAGGGGTTTAAGGGCAATCCCCTTAAGGTGTGTATTTCATATGTTATCATGCTCACCTTTCTATTATGAATTTGATGCTACACACACATTATTTCTAATCCATATCTTTTGGTGTTGTTGTCTTTGTTTTGCAAGGGTAACCAAAGTTGAAAGACTCTCTTCATCGGCCGGCCGATTTTGAAGAGAAAAGGAGTACTCACAATCAACCGCACATTTGAGGTATTTGCGATCACTTTTCCCCTTATCATCTCCACTTGAGACCCTCGTGTCTCTGGCGATCACATCACAACCTCCTTTTAGCACCTCGTGCATGTTTCATCTCCACTATTGTTTATTGATTATTGCTTTTTTATTCTTAATTCTTCCTTAAGTGGATTTTAAAGAGATCTACAAATTGGCGATCACGGTGGGACCCTTTTTGTTTTTCATTTGATTACCCCTTTCCCTTTGGCACCCAAGTGTGCCCTTTCCCATTGGTACCCTCGGTACCCTTTCCTTTGTGCCCCTCGGGCACCCTCCATTGTGCTTTGCACTTTCCCCTAAGTGATTTGTCAATTGAATAGATTTGTTTTAAAATCTCCACTTAGTTAAAATTTTGATGAGCATGTTTTTATCTTGATAATCATATGTGATGATTGCCTCTGTGACTGTGAGTGTTTCCACTCTGCTGGCCGTGGGAGTTTGAAATAATTCACGCCCTCCCACAGGGCGTTTCTTTATTTAGTAGCGCCTCTCATCAGGGCGCGTTTTCATGATTTGACGCCCCCACCCCTGGGCGTCTCTTTATTTGGTTGTGCATCGTTGATAATTAACGCCCTGCCCCAGGGCGTCTCTTTTATTGGTAGCGCCTCTCATCAAGGCGTGTTTTACCTCCCACAGTGATTCACGCCCTGCCAAAGGGCGTCTTTTGATTGGTAGCGCCCTGCCCCAGGGCGTCTTATTCCTGTGTTTTCACCGAACCCCTTTGTTTATCACTGTATCATATTTTTGCTTATATCTTGCATTCATTCATTCATTCATTTTGCATTGGTTTGGGAGACCTCCTCTCTCCACATACTAGGAGCCACACACCCCCTTGGTGAAGGAACGACCCTCCATTGAGCATTCCGTCTCTTTGGATTGGAAATTCCTAAACCAAGCCTCCATAAGTCCCCGCACCCGTGGATTCCCTCACGGACGCCGGGCAGGTTGTACCCTTTTTGGAGTCCCGAGTTTAGTTGGCCTACACGTGGTGAGAGAGTGTTCCTAGTTGGCATTGGAGTTAAATCATATTGAAACTAGGTTCCCCTTGTGTGAATCATATCAATTTGCATAAAATTCATTAATTCACCAAGGTTTAAACAATCAAAATCACGGTAACCATTCCAACTTGTGTGCTTCTTTGCATATTATTGTGAAATTTTGATTATATAATGGCTTACCATGATAGAAACATGTTCAATTCAATTCATGAGGATGCACAACCTAGCACTTCATATCCTCAATTTCAACATGTTAATCAGCATTCTCACCATTCTTTCAAGGGACCACGTCCTTATTCTCATGGTCATACCCAACCCATGGGCAATGTCCATTCTCATGGTCCACCTACTCAATTTCAGGCCACTATTCCCTCGGGACCGTCTCCTCCCAATGACGAGAAGGTCTCTCGAATCATCCATGCATTAGATCATCTTACCCCTCAACAGATCCAAGCCCTTAAGGCTGCCGTTGAGGGTACATCTCATGCATCTCCCCCTCTTTCCAATTCTATACGGGTGGCCCATCACCTACCTCCTTCCAATTCTATTCGGGTGACCCATCACCCATCTCCCTCCAATTCTACACGGGTGGCCCATCACCCACCTCCTCCTTCCAATCATATTCGGGTAGCCCATTACCCATCTCCCCCTATTCATTCTACTCGGGTGGTCCGACACCCGCCTCCTTCTATTCCTCCTCCATCACGGCCCCGAGGCCCTTTTACTCCTTGCAATCCGGCCCGTCCGGGTTCTTTTACGGGTCATCCCGTCAACTCCCCTCCACGGCCTTTTTATGCGGCCCCTCCTCCTTCAAGGCCCTGCCAACCTCCTGTTGTTCATGTTACACCCCTCCAGCAAACTCTGCTCGATAAGATTACTTTGATGGAGGAACAAATAAAGAGGGTCACGGCTCCTCCTACTCCAGTCAATCCTCTCCATGCCGCTTTAGACGAAATTACAAAGATGGAGAATGAATGGAAAGACAGGATGGATGATTATGACTTCGGCATTCCAAGCGAGGAAGAGCCGGCAATTGAAGAATCTGAGCCGGTCTATGATGATGATGAAGCTGTGCAGGCACCCCTCCCGAGTTTCCTTCGTTTCCCGCTCCCTCCACTTTCATTTGACGAACCCCCTGCTCAGGACGAAGCCATCGTCCCTAATCCAACCCCTATTCTCGAGACCTCTTGGTGTTACGACGATGGGTCAATACTTCAATCACCCACGCCGGCGCATCTTGAGTCTCACCCCACTCCAAACACCGCTCGCCCCGTTCGGCGCTTTCTCTGCAATAAACCTCCACCAATTGCACCTCCCCCCATTATGCCATTAGCCTCCAACGAGCTTACCATCGAACCTTCCCCAATTAACCTACCATTACCACCACTTCAAACCTCCATCATCCCTTTAACCCCAAAACCCATTTTGCCTATTCCTCCACCATATGGCCTTTCGCCTTTACCCCTGGCTAATCCTGAGCAGGATCCACCACTTTTTGCACTCGAGCCCATCCCAACTGTTTCCGAACAAAGGGAGAAGCTCGACGTGTTTGAACCTCCACCTCCACTTATTCATTTGCCAACACCTCCCGTTATACCTCCACCATCCACGGAGCCTTCCGCCTCCGCCTCACCTCTCGTTACTACTCGGAAGGGGCGTGCTTCTACAGCTACTTGCGCCGAGGACGATCAAGAGCCGGGCAAGAAGACTTTGGCCACGACTGTGCCATTCAAAGTTCAAGAATTTGTTTACCGGATGCCAATCCGAGTTATTGTGCCATGCACGGTTGAAGAGGCCAAGACGCCGCCATTGCTCAGCAGATGCCAAGAATTAATGCCGATTAAGGGCCAAGCAGGGCACCCCTTGTTCAAATCTTCAAATCCCGAATTGATTATTCCGTACAAGGGGCGAATGCCCATTTTATTCAACATTCCGTATATGTCAATGGGCATGGCAATGCTTCATTTTCTAACTCTCCAACTCCCTCACATTGTTGATTGCTTTCCAAGGGGGTTGTCATTTATCGAAGCTTCTTTTATTGGGCCAATTGGTCGTACTTTTTCACTGCCATGGAGGGGCAGTGATCTTGGTGCTAAGGGGCCTTCCCATGTTTGCTCCACTTTCTATTCATCTATTTCTATCACTTTTTCTTCATGGGCCACTCCAAGGGATAAGAAAAGGATCTCGCCCTCTCACCCTTCATATTCTTCATCTTCTTTGAATTTCATGCATTTTTCATTCATTCATTCATTCCATCCATTGCATACATTGCATCCATCCTTTTACATGCATTTGCATCTCCTGATTCCCGGGTTTCCAAACCCGTATCTCCACCGTCTTCCGGCACCGCCGGATATTCCGCACTTCCCATCTTATTCATATTCATCTTTTTGTCCACTCCCCTTGGGGCATTGCGTCCCCCTTCCTGCCATTTCCCTGGAACCTCCAGGAATTTTATCCCTCCTCTTTGGGCATCTCGCCCTTTCTGATTCTATTCCTCCGGAACCTCCGGACTTTCTCCCAGGGCATCGCACCCCTTTCCACCTTATTCCTCCGGAACCTCCGGATTTTCCCTTTGGGCACGACGCCTCTCTCCACCTTCTTTATTTGCTTCCTCCGGAACCTCCGGACCTTCCCCTCGGGCATCACGCCCCTTTCCACCTCATTTCTCCGAAACCTCTGGACCTTCTTGGGCATCGCGTCCCTCCTTTCCATCTCCCTGATTTCATTCCTCCGGAACCTCCGGATTCTTCGTCTTATTCTCTCTATCATTTTCCAGGGCATCACGCCCCTTTCCATCCTCTTCCTCCGGAACCTCCGGACCCTCCATCTTTCTTTCAATTCATCTTTCTGCTCCTCCGGGATATCACATCCTTCATTTTCTTCCTCCTTTTTCATCATCTTCTTCTTTATTTCTTCCCAGGACATCGCGTCCCTTCTTTCGTTATCCCTCCGGAGCCTCCGGATGATTCCTCCTATCACGATTCTCCTCCTTTATCTCCGGACCCTCCGGATCCGCCTCTTTCTATCTACCAATTTCTTCTTCTGATTCCTCCTAATTCTGGGTCTGACCCAACTTCTTCCACATCCACTGCCTTGGGCATCTGCCCTTTCTCCCATTGCTTTCGAGGCTTTAGTCCTCACTCCTCCTTCTAATTCTCTACTTCTTCTGTAGACCTTTCATGTGATCAGGGTCTCCGCGCCTTAGCAAGGGAGTTCCAGCCCTCGCCTCTCTTCCTTTTTCTCCTTATTCGTCTGAGTCTGGTCTTGGCACCACTCCCTCTTGTTAAGCCACTTTCAAATCCTTTGCTTCCAATTCTTTTGACTGCCAAAGAGGACAAATCTCATGATGATCAAGATCGCTTCTCGCGGCAGCTGCTTCTACAAAGGTCGCAAGGTAATATATTGGTGTAAGTATGCATTTTAATGATATCTTTTTCTCATTACTTCACGCGTGATTTCCAAAATTAAGGTGTTTCTTAACAAGATTAAGAATGGTGTTTTAGACCTTTATCTTAGGCCTTTATTTAATTGAATCTTTTCAAAAGAGTCTTTAGGCTTGCTATGCAGCACCTTTGGTTGATAAGAACCCCGCGCTGGGAATTCAACATTCTCTCCCCGCTTGTTAAAGTAACTCTCGGTTGGGCATTCCACACACTTCACGGCGTCCTTAGCCGGCTCCTTTGGTAAAACACCGTTGCTACCTTGGCCATGCCATGAGTATATCTGAAAGTCTTTTTCTCTCCTTCACTCGGCCGAATGCAGGTACAAGAGGTTGACGGATAAGATGACCAACCTAGGTAATCCCCAATACGAGAGGAGTCTCAAATAGGGGCAGTCTTGACCCAAAAATCAATATGAGTTTTCATATGAGTTTCATGATATACATCTCGCCAAAAGGGCTATTATGAAAATCAAGTCGGAATTTCGATAAATTCAAAATTGTGAACTATGACATGACAAGAGTGGCAAAGTCCCCGCAGGGAAAACCCTGGTCGTATGCATGTCATGGGTCTAAAAATCAAAGGCATAAAGCCCCGGCGCAACAGACTACCTCTTTGAGGGTTAACATCTTGGAAGGAATTCAAGTCTTGATATCTCTCATCCTGCATAAAGCTTATCTCCAATTATTCTTCTCTTCTCCCTCCAAGACTGAATGTTTCTCGGGTATGGCCTTGGTAGGGGCACCGTTGATCAAAGACGATCGGTTATAGGGCGCCACCTTGCAATGCACGCCCAGCTTTGGGCAGTTTTAAGCAAAAAGGGAAGGAACAAGGACCCCTAGCCAGTGGTTTAAAACACTCTTTGATGCTGCTTTAGCAATGTCTAACCAAAATTAAACAAAAAAAAATTGAATATTTCTTGTCCAAAATCCATAAAAATTTGAATACCTTTCTCAAAACTTCATAAAATTTTGAATATTTTCCAAAACCCACAAAAATTTGCATATTGATCAAAACTCATAAAAATTTGAATATCTTTTTCAAAACTCATAAAAATTTGCATATTTCAAAACTCCAAAAATTTTGCATTGTATTTTCTGATGGTGCCTTTTGCAGGAACAACAAACTTTGCAAGGACCAGGAGCACGGGATGAGTCCCCTTTCACTCATTGTTATCAATCCATTGGTTCTTCCCGACATTTTTCATGACTTGCCGCTGGGCATTTGATTATCAATTCCTCATATCTCCCTGGGCATTTTGATTGTTACATCTCCCGGTTATCATCTTGATTATTCATCTCATTATCATTCAATCAACTCCTGCTAATTTTCCTGATCATTTGCCACTGGGCATTTTCTCGATTTTCAATCATTCAACTCCAAATCTTGATTAGCCAGATTGTCTCCTCATGACAACATAACAAATAATGATGCTTTGCAATGCCTTGCTATTCATGTTATCCATGCTTTGCCCTACTATGTGTTATTCATGGCTATGTTTGCTATGCTATGCTTAAAGGTCTTATTCATTGCTTGTTATAACTTTTATATCTTGGCTAATGAAATTTTGAGCGCAGGATAAGAAGCTCATGGTCCCGCCGACTGGGCATCATCATTATCCAAGCCCCACGGTGCTGGTTTCATATGCTCATTGCTATCACAATCTCCCTGTATGCATTTTACTATATGTTAATACGCTATTAGATTATATCAAGGACCTTGTGGCTTTGGTAAATCTGGGATTTGAGTTCCCCTTCATCAAAAACAATGATGATTCCAGAGGAGTCTTAGTCATACGGATAGGCCGTCGAGCCGTCCAAGACCGGGGACGATGGTTCCCTTTTTGCGAGTTGGTGCGCGGATAAACGGGCTTCGGCTTAGTATCAGCTCGCGAAATCGGTTTCTTGACCCAGTCTTGGCAGTTTAACAATATTATCCTTGATTATATGATATTTTCATTTGTTTTAATTTTCCCTTTAAACCCAGCATGCATTCATGTAGGACTTTGAATCAACTGTTGAAAAATCATTCTGATAAGCTGCTTTGAGGGTTGAATTGATCTGAATTTTTCTCGATATAAGATATTCCTTGCCGAATTGAGTCATCAGTTCGTTTTGACGCTATTTTGGGTCATTTTTCTCGAATGCTCCTTGTTTGGATTTTTATCATCTTATTTTATCTCCTTTCCCTTGATCCACCTTGGCTGCAGCACGTCCACTGGATGGTAACCGCTCCCCAATGGTGAAATCTACAGGTTTGTGACCTGGGGTACTTCCACCGCGCTGGAAGTTGATCATTTTATTTTATCTCCTTCGTGCACCGCGTGCACATCTCCCCCTTTTATCCAAACATTGTTGATTTCGTTGGATTTCCCGAGATTGCTTCATCTCGTGCTTTTGATTTCATTCTCATCAAGTGATGTTGATTGCGTGTCTCATCACACCTTGGCATCTACTTTTCAGTTTGCTACGCTCCCTTGCCAAGCAGACGCCAAGGCGGGGCAGCTGTAGACACGCCAAAATTGACGTTACTGTGAGTACATCTCATATTGCCTTGTAATACCCCATTTTGACCCTCAAATTAGTTCTATTTGAGTGATTTTTCTCACTTTTCTTGGGTTTCTTCCTTTTTTTACCCTTTTCTTATTTTTTTTATTTTCTCCTATTTTTCTGGATTTTTCTTGATTTTTCTGGATTTTTTTAGATTTTTCTGGGCATTTTTCCCCATTTTTCTGAAATAACGACTTGACGTGGGGCGTCTTTTAAATAACGACTTGACACGGGGCGTTTCTAAAAAAATTAACGACATATTTCCAGGGCGTCATTTCTATCAAATTCCTATTTTTCTGGATTTTTCTGAGAATTTTTCGGAATTTTTCGGGAATTAACAACTTAGCATAAGGCGTTATTTTTAACAAAAAAATAAAAAAAATGAGTAACGCCGTAGGCAAGGGCGTGATTTTCAAATCAAATATTTTAATATTATTTTTCAACCCCTTCCAGAGGTGATTTGGTGACCTTCCGGGTGTCAGAAAAATTCGTAAAAATAGTCGTTGGAATCAGGGCGACGAGATGCACCTCCACCTAAAAAATGAGAAAATAATATTGAGAAATGAAAAATAGCCCTATTTTGAATATTTTGAATTAACGTCTTTTGTTAGGGCGTTTTTTAATTAACGCCTTTGACTCAGACGTGTTTTGCAACTTTTCAAATAAATTCCAAAATTTGATTTTTGAATTAACGCCCTTATATAAGTCGTGTTTTAATTAACGCCCTTTGGAGAGGTCGTCAATTCTTTAATTAACGCCCTTATCCAAGTCGTGTTTCACCTTTGTGCTCCGAACGGATGCAGCCTTTCCCAGAAAGACTCCTACTTCGTTTGGTCACCTTGCCCATTCTTATCTTTTCCTCCATTGGACTCTTTCCTTCTTATCTCTTCTTCTATCCTTAATAGAACTTCGGTAGCTCTGTTAAGGGGTGCTTCGATTTTTGTTTTTTTTCTCTTCTTCCGCTTCTTCTTCTTCTTCTGTGTTTTTGTTTCTTCTGTTCTCTTTTTCTCCCTCCCACGGTTTTTCTTCTTTCTCCTTCTGTCTTCTTTTTCTTCTTCTGTGCTGTTTCTTTTTCTTCTTTCTTCTTCTGTATTCTTCCGCCCCTTCTTCTTCTGTCTTCTCCTTTTTCTTCTGTTTGTTTTCTTTCTTTACAGGAACCGAAGGTGGCATCGGCTAAGGAGGCTTCTTCACATCAAGTCATCATCCCATCTTTTGAAGTTTCTCTCCATCGAACATTCAAGCCAAAGGGGCCACAAACAAGATTTTTATCTTATCTCCCCTTTATCCTTTATTTTTCATAGTTCATAAATCATGCATGCATCATTGTTTTATTGATCTTTTTCTCAACCATCACATTGAGATCTCCCCATAGTGCAACTCTTGCACACTTCCCTTATTTTTTATTTGCATGCATCATACATCTCCCACCCTCTTTGCATAGGGGTTTAAGGGCAATCCCCTTAAGGTGTGTATTTCATATGTTATCATGCTCACCTTTCTATTATGAATTTGATGCTACACACACATTATTTCTAATCCATATCTTTTGGTGTTGTTGTCTTTGTTTTGCAAGGGTAACCAAAGTTGAAAGACTCTCTTCATCGGCCGGCCGATTTTGAAGAGAAAAGGAGCACTCACATCATCCCGCGTTTTGAGGTATTTTGCGATCATCTCCCCATATTATCTCCTCTTTGAGACCCTCGCGTCTCTGGCGCTCACATCCTTTCCCCATTAGCACCTCGTGCTATTCCGTGTGCCATATTCATATTCATTATTATTATTTTTCATTCCTAAGTGTGGATTTTTAAATAGATCTACACCCACTAAGTCTAAGAACAAGTCTAGGGGTTTCAAGATGTTTTTTAAAGCATGAGAGGGAATGAAACTCAACCCATTTAAACTTAGATAAGTTCTAAACTAATTTAATCCTTGAGATCAAAATAATGAACTTCAAACCACACAGTCAAAAGTCAATATGTTGAAGTCGATCTTGCCAACCGTCCTCGAGTTCCTTAAGCACGTTCCTTGCCCTGTAAAGACATACATTCTGAATTAAATTTTTTTTTATTAAATCAGAGGGGAATAGTGTCCGCAGCCGGTCGAGTGCACTCCCCCCCAGGGGGGGGGGGGGAATGGGCTCACTCCTCCAGGCAGCCACTATGGCCCTAGGGAATTTTTATTGATGAACTGAAGTTACATAGTCAAAGGGGCATACAACCAGGCCAGTAAGAGGAGGTGATGACGAGCAAACTAAGAATGGCGGAATGCAGCCAGTCCTAATCTATCAACCACTATGGAGCCACGATAGAGGGGGGGGAAGCTGAGAGCTAGAGTTAGAAACAATATTAATGCGATGCAAACAGGCATGGGACGCAAGGGCATCTGCTGCTGAATTAGATTCTCTGTAGACGTGGGATATAGGGATGCCAGAGGGCCCAACAAGAGACATGATCTCCCGCCACCATCGCAGACACTCCTAAGAAGGGGCAGACCCCACCGCGAAGGAGGAGGCCAGAACTGCTGAATCTGTGCAGATTTCCGAGATCTGTAGGCCGTGCTCGGCCGCAATCCTAACGCCATCGCACATTGCATGCGTCTCAGCAATGAGCACCGTGCCAACTCCATAGTAATGCATGAAGGCTATGACGAGCTTCCCATAGCAGTTCCTGATGCAGCCACCGCCACCGCTAGGCCCTAGATTTCCTTTACTGGCTCCGTCAACATTAAGGACCAGGCCCTGGAGTGGAGGAATCCATCTAACCATCCTAGTCACAGAGGGGGACGTTCTGTGGGTAAAGCCAAAATCTGAGATACGCTGAAGTTGTTGATTCGTAGAACGTTGCTTGAAGGTTTTTTTCTGGAGAGCAAAACTGATGTTGGATTGTATAATATGGAGAATAGAAGCAATGGAAGCTTTATGACCCTGAAATCACATGGAGCACCTAGCCTTCCAAATCCCCCATACAGTAAGAAAGATGGCATAAATAACAATGAATCCGAATGGGTTATTCGGATGGTACCGGCTTAAGATGTCCCATATGCGCTGAGTGATGTGAGAGTGATGGCTAAAACCAACGTCTAGCAAAGAGGAGATCCTACGCCACAAGGTCGTGGCCAACTCGCTCTCCATGAAAAGATGATCAAGATCTTCAACGCAATGTACAGTGTAGCAACTGCATCTGGAGACCATGGCAATTCCGTTGTCTGCTACTCTCGAGTCGACAGGAACAGCTCTGTGAAGGATCCTCCAGGTGAACATGGAAGCTCGTCGATGAAAAAACCGGTTCCAAATGGACTTCAAAGCATGCCTCTGAACGCCCACAGGTCTTTGGATTTCATATGCCTTAACCGAGAAGGCACCAGAAGAGGTAGCAGACCATATGCGCTTGTCTTCATATGGTGATAGATGTATACCATCCAGATTAATATGGCCCAGAAGGAGAGGTCTGATGGGGTGCTGCGTATTGGAGAGAACCTTACTGACAGTAGCAGGAAGACCCTGATACGTTTGAAGGAGAAGATTTCGCAAGGGTACATTGCCAAACCAGACATCATCAAGAAAGTCCGTTCAGTTACCATCACCAATAATCCATCGGGAGTTTTTATTGGCCACTTCAAGCGCAGCGATGAAGATTTTCTTGGGGATGCCATGGGGGGGCTGAGGATGGCAGGAGGATCCTCCATGCGGAAGTTTAAAACGCAGGCGCGCATAAGTAGCCCAGAGGGAGAGATCTTGTTGCATCGACCAGATTAGCTTGACTGCAAGGGAAAGCTGAAGATGCCAGAGGCTGTGGACTCCAAGACCACCCTCAACAATCGGCCGCTGAATAGTGGACCAAGAAACCCAATGCCTGCGATGGTGCCCTTCGGAATCACCCCAAAAGAAAGAAGCACAGAGACGCTCGATGTAGGTGAGCATAGATTTTGGTATAGAGGAAGCAGCCGCAAGATAAAGTGGAATGGAGCTGAGCACAAAGTTGATCAAAATCACTCTGCCAGCTTGAGAGAGCATCTTGGCGTTCCAAGAACCAATCTGGCTACTAACTTTCTCAATAAGATGATTGTAATCCGAAGCCCGAGTTCTACCTTGCCGGATGGGGATGCCCAAATATGTAATCGCACCATCATGTTGCCTGAAGCCTGTGATTTCAGCAATCTTAGCAGCCACCCTCCTAGGAGCATTCCGTGAGATAATGAAATTGCTTTTGGCAGAGCTAATACGCTGTCCAGATGATAATTCATAAGTCTTCAAAAAATTCATAAGATTTCTGACATTATTAGCATGTCCATTAAGAAACAGCAGAGTATCATCAGCGTAAAGAAGGTGGGTGATGATCGGGCAACCTCTAGGACCCGAGAAAGGCTGAAGTTGCCTAAGACTCAACATGTTAGAGAGCCCCATGCTTAAAACTTACTCCATAATTATGAAGAGAGCCGGGGCCAAGGGGTCCCCTTGTCTGATGCCGCGGGATGAGTGGAAGAAACCAGTAGCAACGCCATTGAAAAGGACCGAAAACCAGCAATTAGAAATCATCATATCAATGAGAGATGTGAATCTATTGCTGAAGCCAAATTTGCGGAGGACAACCAGTAGGAAATCCCATTCCACTCTATCATAGGCTTTCATCATATCTAACTTAAAAATAACATTATGACCTCTCACCTGCCGGCCAAGATCAGCAAACAGCTGCCTGGCCAGAGACAAGTTGTCTAGGATATATCTGCCCTTCACAAAAGCTCCATGTTCATGGGAGATGATTTGTGGCAGTATAGAAGTGAGTCTAGCACAAAAAATACGGGATATAATTTTATAACTGAAGTTACAGAGACTAATGGGACGAAATTCTCCAAAGTTTGTTGGAAGCTTAACTTTGGGGATAAGAGCGATAATGCTTGATGAAATGCCTTTTGGAAATGGAAAACCTTGGAAAAAGCCACACACTGCATCCTGGACGTCCTTGTTTATAATATCCCAGCAAGTGGTGTAGAAAAGGCCAGTGAAACCATCCGGTCCCGGAGCGCTGTCGCCGTTCATGCTCCATACAGCGTCTTTGATTTCCTGAGCAGTTGGAATGGAGGTGAGCATAAGGTTTTGCTGTTCGGAGATGAGGGGGGGGATAACATCCAACAAGGATTCATCAATGCTATGGCTCTCCGAGGAGAGGAGGTTGGAAAAGAAACGAGTCGCCTCTTGCCTTAAGGCCTGCTGATCCTCACACCAAGATTCATTAATCTTCAATCTATGGAAATGATTTTTCCGGCGCCTTCCTTGAACAACAACATGGTAAAAGGCCGTATTCCTGTCGCCATCTTCAATCCACTGGGTCCTAGCTTTTTGTGACCAAAAGATTTCCTGCCGATGTAAGATCCTTCGAAGCTCCGCATCTGCAGCATTAAGGTCGGCCCGATGATAGACCGTGGGGTCATCATCAAACATTTGTTGCTTGAGTCGTAAAGAGGCTTCAACAGCTTGAAGAGAGTCTTCAAGTCTACCAAAAATGTTCCGATTCCAGGTCTGCAGGGCCGCCCTAGTTGCTTTGAGTTTCCAATGCAATCTTGTAAGAGGGTTAGCGTGCCAATGATCCACTGTCCAGGCTTCTTTAATGCACTGAGAGAAAGTATCATGGTCCAGCCACATTTTTTGAAAGATGAAACGTGCAGGATGCAGCTGAGAAACCTGGTGCTGGATAAGTAGGGGAGCGTGGTCAGAGGGACCACGAGCCAGGTGCTGGACGAGCAGGCCTGGTAGAGTATCTTGGCAAGCAGTATTCAAGAGAACCCGATCTAGTCTGGCTTTAATAGCGGCACCTCTCACACGCTTATTAGTCCATGTGAAACTGGGGCCCCGGTATCCTGCATCCACCAGTCCAGCGGAAAAAATAAAAGAGTTAAAGTCCAACATGGACGAAGAAGGTGGCACAAGTCCTCCCCGCTTCTCCAAAGGGTCAGCAACGCAGTTAAAATCGCCCCCTACCAACCAAGGAATATCAGCATACTGAGAGATGGTTAGAAGCTCATCAAATAAAATCCTGCGTGTAGGAGCATCACACGCAGCATAGACAGCAGAAACCCGAAAAGGGGCCATGCCTCCGCGTGTAAGCAGCCCTGTGACTTGTTGATGTGAGGCTGATTCAATCTGAAAGTCATAAGGTTTGTTCCAAAAAATCCAAATTTTCGAGTCCTCATGAAGTCCGGCTGCGTAGTGATCCATGCCTAAGAAACGATGAATAGCCATAGCCCTGTCTAGGCCTATCTTTGGTTCAAGAATATCAAGGAAATCAATATTGGATTTCTTAATCAAGCGTTTTAAGTAACTTTTAGAGGCTGAATTTGAGACACCTCTAATATTCCAAAAAATGGAATTGCAAATCATGTGGATTTGTATCCGCACGAGCCGGAGGCCAATTTGGCTTTCGATCTGGTGACCATGCCTGCAGCGCCATCTCCATGTGCACTAGACCGGTCCGAGATAACCATTAATTGGTTTTCTACTTGCGCTCTTTCAGAAGCAGTTGGGGATTCTCCTACCAAAACGGGGAGATTCGAAACAGATTCCAATATCTTCGGCAAAGGTAACTCCAGTTGTTGTGAAAATAGCGATTCCTCCGCCACCGACGGCAACACAGCGTCTGGCTATTGCATGGATTTACCACGAACAAGGAAATTGGCCATAGAGTCCGACGGCAGCTGCACCACGTCCGACTGCTACACCAATTGTAATTGATCATGAATATGACCTATTGATGGCAGCATACCCATGTTCTCAGCTCTAGTAGACTCCCCCAACGGAAGCTCATCATGAACGGCAGCGTGTTGAGTGATCCCAGCATCTATAGCTGCATCTTTATCATCAGTAGCCGCTGATTGTATAAAATCTTTCTCAGATTGAGTAGTATCGTTGCATAAACCATCTAAGGCATTATTAACCACAATGTTGCCAGAATCATAAGCGTTATTAGCAATCGATTTCCCATCCTTCATCACAGTTCTCCACTCCTGACCATTGGCTGTCCTGACAGCAGCAGATGATTGCATCGGTGCCTTAATAGTAATCTTGGCCCTTTTTTTTACATTCCCCGATTACATGGCCAATGCGCTTACAGTATGAACAAATCTTAGGGATCCGGTGGTACCTGATGTGCTACTAGAAACCATCACCATCACCACAGCCAATCCAAACTCTTTCCGGGAGAGGTTTTGCAATATCAAGATCCACGCAAACTAAAGCTTCAGCTGTTTGCGTCCAGGCCAGAGTTGAGTCATGAATGCGCAGGACGAGCCCCAAGTTGCTAGCAATCAACCGAAGATAATCCTCATTATAGAAATTTATAGGAAGACCAGGAAAACCTACCCATGTGGGAATCAGAGTGGGATCAGCATCAAAGTCGAAGGTGCTTGACCATCGGAAGAACCGAAAGAGATAGCCCTTAATATACTGGCTTTTTCTAACCAACACTTTAATGAAATCAGCTTCAGCCTCAAAGCTGATGAGAATATGCCTGGGATTAATAATGCTAAGAACAATATCATTCTGTAGGGCCAGCCGCTGCATGAGACATGTTTTAATATCAGAGAAAGAAGGTCTCCCGTAGGAGCACTTGGCAACAATAGAGAACTTCATGGAATCCTCAGACCGACGTATCTCCTCCTTGGAAAAGAATACGGCTGGTTCTCCTGCGTCAGTGAAAGCAGGCGGCCGCATCTCCAGTTGCACCTTCAGTGGACGTAAAGAAGCAGACAAGGCTTGCGCAAACGTCAAGCCAGGAGAGTCCGCACGCTTCACCATATCATCCGAACACTTCAGGCCGCAAGAAGTCCTTCCCTCCCCCATAGGGGAGGAGGACAGAGCCCCCCCGGCCTCCACCACCAAAGGGTCGACCCCTAGGTCCCCTGATTCTGTTAACGTGGGTTTTTGATCTCCAGCTGAAAGGGTCGACCCATTGGGTCGACCCCCAGCCGCAAGGGTCTACCCCAAGGGTCGACCCCTGGTGATTCTTTTTAGAACCCGGCGGGCTCCTTCACAATACCTGCAAGGGTCGACCCTAAGGGTCGACCCATTCACTCCAGGGTCAACCCCTGAAAACTCTTTTCCAAACCCGCACGGACAACCCCCGAGGGTCGACCCCAAGGGTCGACCCATTGGCCCAGGAACCTTAAAACCCTCACGAGGGTCGACCCCAAGGGTCGACCCTTTCAGTCTCGATCTCGAGCCGTGATTTTTGACTTGCATGCACATGCACCAAAAGTCATACTAATCGAACCTAACCTTCCTCAATCGTTCCAGATTTTGTGGATCTGGTCTCTAGGGTGTCTTTGAACGTTCCAAACTATATATATATACATCCTATTGGGGTATGAAACCCTAAGAAGCAAGAGGCATCTAGAGTGTGTTATTTTTCTAACCCTTGTGAGTGCAGGTTCGCAGCAGCAGCTCCAGGGGCTTCTTCCACCTTGTTCTGACCCTGAAAGTGAAGGGAGGAAGTTTGAATCAAGTCTCTACATCATCCCCAACAGCAAGCTGCGTGGGATATCAAAGGTACAACCTTGCTTATGCGAGATAGCTTCATTCTTCCTCAAGGATCGATCTTCCTCCTGCAGAAGCATTCAATTACCTTCAAAGAAGTGAAAGGGGGAGCCTCAACCACGATAAACAATTCTTCACTCTCCATTTTATGAATCCTTTGCTTGAGCTTGTGCATTTGTTGTATATCTTAAATCAGATTCTTGTGTGTGGTGTTCGTGATCGAAAACACGAACGTGTGTGTGTGTATGTATGTTTGGTAGCCCAGATCGGGTGCCGCGTGTGTGTGTGTTTGTTGTTCTACACAGCGTGTGTATGTGGCTCACTTCATAGTGGAGTCCTAATCCTCACGTGTGAGGGGTGGACGTAGGGGACACGATAGTGTACCCGAACCACCTAAAAACTTCGTGTGTTACTTGTGGTTTGTTTTTCCAGATTCATTATCGAGTGGGCTTCACGGTGAGTTGAGCGTACACCATTTCATTTATCAAACACCCACCTTTATCTACAAGCATTCAAGTGAGTTCATGATCGAGTAAGGTCTAGTGCTTATATGTTTACTTATCATTATTTTCCTTGGAAGAAATTTTAATTGGCCAATCAATTCACCCCTCCCCTCTTGATTGTCACCGTTTGGGACTCAACACTCCTCTTCAGGAGAGAGCCAAACATACCCCTCAGAAACCGAGAATGGTCATTTCATAGCCCACTTTACTCATTACAGAAATCGTGGTGAACCACCGACCACCCCACAGGTGTGCCTAATACGATACTTCTTAGAGGATAGCAACCAAGCATTCCTCCTCTTCAAGAGAGAGCCAGAGGTGCCCCTCAGAAATCGGGAACGGTCATTTCATGGCCCACTTTACTCCTCCTTAGAGGAATCGTGGTGAATCACCGACCATCCCACATGTGTGCCTAATACGGTACTTCCTAGAGGATGGCAACCGGGCATTCTTCCACTTCAGGAGAGAGCCAGACGTGCCCCTCAGAAATCAGGAACTATCATTTCATGGCCTACTTTACTCTTCCTTATAGGAATCATGGTGAACCATCGACCACCTCACAGGTGTGCCTAATACTGTATTTCCTAGAGGATGGCCTCCTCTTAAGGAAAGAGTCGAGTACGCCCCTCAGAAATCAGAGTTGGTCGTTTCATGGTTCACACTACTCTGCCTTCTCGGCTGAAGGGCAATGATGGACCCCATGCCGCTCTCCCTGTCGATCAGTCCAGGCTTAGCCCAACCGTGGACTAATCATAGCAACTAAAGCCATTATTGGCATGTGAACATCTAGAGACGGGAACAAGAGCAAGCACATGCAGCAAGAGAAG
This sequence comes from Amorphophallus konjac, assembly GCA_022559845.1. NCBI lineage: Eukaryota > Viridiplantae > Streptophyta > Magnoliopsida > Alismatales > Araceae > Amorphophallus > Amorphophallus konjac. The sequence continues at coordinate 16,744 of JAHNEJ010000748.1, read as the reverse complement.
CAAGAGAAGAAGTCTTCTTATTTTTGAGAAGGGTACAACGGACGTCAGTCATCGTCCTCAGAAAGGTACAAGTCTGGGGTGAGGTTCAACACCCCCATGATGGCATAGAAGCGATGGGCCTTCACTAGGGCATCCCACCAGCCTTGAAGATAACCCCTCTTGTAGTCTTTTGAGACTCCTCCCTTCCCGATGCCCTCCACCAGGGGTTTGCTAGCGATAAGGCCTCCGTACGGAAGCAGGGACACTTGGGGGACTTCTCTCCCAAGGAAGACTCAGAGCCCTGCTGCGACATGACTTCAAGAAGACAAGTTTGAAGGTGAAAAGGAAGGTGCTGCGTGTTCAAGAGTTCCCCCATGAGCCTTCTATTTATAGGGGAGACAGACTCTTCAGAGGGTCACGGGAGTAACTTCCCCTTATCGATCACCTAAAAACGAGGCATGGATCATGGGAATCGCACTAGTCGCCACCTACTACTTCCTAGGAAGACTCAACCGGCATTCCACATTCCCACAGGAGACCCAATGCCAAAGGATTAGTCAATTTCCATCAAGGATACGACAACATGAGAGATACTGACAGTTCAACCTATCACCAAGACATTGAGCGAGCAGCGAAGGGGTAGCAAGCACCAACACCAGAGGAGAGGAATGTAGGGGTGCCTCTATAGGTACGTCTTGCTCCTCTTATAAGCTCTCCAGGGAACAACATGTAACGACCCGAGAATCCGATTACCGGGAAGGCCCGATAACCCGAGACTCGAACCGCCGCCCACGAGCTGCGAGGGCTCGGAATGGCTAAAAGGAGTGCGGAGGCACAAAGAAATAGGAAATAAAGCAGTACAGCAATTAACAGAAATAAATAAACAACTACATCTACAACAGAGTCCAGTCCAATAGAAAGTACAGTCTAAAGCAGTAAAAACGTACCACATGCCGAGTGAACACTCGGCCCGACGAGCTGTAACTGAGAACCTCCGCACCGCGCCCTCGAACCTCGAGGAAGATGAACCGTCTCGCCTGAAATCCAAAACAGAGACTCAGCAGGGATCCCGTGGAACCCCAACCGGAAACAACGGCGGTAGCGGAAAGGAGGGCTACAAGAGCAACAACAGGAATAGTAAACCCGGTGGCCGGTCGAAACCCGGCGCTACAACTACTCCTACTGTACCAGAAACACACTCCGGACTCACGGTTGGGGGCTACCGAACCACACTAGTACCACCCACCGAAGTAAAAACCCACGACAACCACGCCGTAGAGGCCTGTCTCCCAGGACATGGCCAACCTGGACACGCTGTCCAAGGTGTAACCCTGATCACCTAGTCATGGGTACCGCACAGCAAGACGCAATCTGGGTAAAGCTACTGGCACTAGTCTCATGGCACGAGAACCGACACATGTGTCACGACGAGACAACCGAAACCCAAGGGTCAACACGACCAAATCCCGAAGGTCAAAGTCACAGAGACTGACAGTCTGACACTCCCGACTCGATAAGAGTACCACATACTGGAAGCAAGGCCGGTTGCGTCCCCTGACGACTTACACCACACCGCAGGTGAACGGCCTGACGTGATAGCGCCTACCAGAGGCACAGACACCGAACAAGTAACCACAAAGCAAGTGACTAGCTGGGGTCATGCCCATCGGTGTGGGTCCAACCGCCCCCAACCATGTGTGCACACACAGACCGTCCGTCCCTCGTCTGGTCCTCTGACCGATTTTCCCCTCAGCCGGACTCTAGCTGCTAGACGCGGGGCCCGACGGCAACCGGTCCACAAATCGTCTCTAAGGGTCAGCCCGTACACCACTCCCTGGTGAAACCAGCACCGCGTACTGGTTGGCTATGACTAGTGGAGGGTCACTGAAGGAGTAGACTCTCAAGTCAACGGAAAACAACGTCCGAATCCGACGACGTACGGGGACCATCCCACGTACCGGCACCGTCGCATGGCGACCACAGTCAGAGAAGGAACGGGACTCGCAGCTCATGGCTACGCATGCACCCTGCGCGAGAGTCAAGAAAAACCAAGTGACGCTAAGCCACTGGACTCTGGGCAGTCCTCTAGATGCACTACAGCCAACGGTCCTTGAGTCAAAAGACTCCGGGTCAAGACCGTCCCACGTAACAACACAAGGCCGTCACTCTAGTCCAATCTCTAGGTCTAAAACCACGATAGCACGAATACCGAGGCAGCTCACGAGCCACCGAGACCATTCCCTCGGGAAGGGAACTAAGAAGCCTTCCATCCCCAGGCAGGGCAACTAGACTCACAGTCCAAGGCCACACACACGGCCCACGTGGAAAGCACAGAAGCACGATTCCTAAGGCAGCGCCTAAGCCGCCACGCCGATAACTGGACTCGCAGTCCAAGGCCAAACACATGGCCCACTCGGGAATCATCTTCCATGAAAACTCACGACATGCGGGGGAACCCCACCGCACACACACCGATACACGGTGATTCGATCGAGCGTAACACGAAAGCCCGGAACACATGGGTCACCCAGACCCACCACGCCTACGAGCACACTAATCGAGGAAGCACGATCCTTCCGACACCCTCAAAACACTGACACAGAATCCCACGGGTGTCTGGGACACTCATGAGATCGTAGGTCGACCACTGGGTCCCAACCGGGTCGACCGGGGATCCACACGTCGCGGAACAAGGCGGAGAACACGAAAACGCACCTCGGTGCAACATAGGACATGACGGTCTAGCCTTGGGCTGTCACAGTATGTAACGGTCCAAGCCTGACCATCACAGCCCTCTAACGGTCCAACACAGGAGCGTTACGCGAAAGGAGCAAAACTGGCTGTGACGCGCCAACCCTGGTGCGTCACATGCCCTGACGCACCCAACATAGTGCATCAGAAGGCAAGAAGAAGCCGGCTGTGACGCACTCCACTCGGGGCGTCACAGTCTCTGACGGACCGACACTGGCGCGTCAGAAGAATGGACTGCGTCAGCTCTAACGCTCCCATTCAGGGGCGTCACAGTGCTCTGACGGTCCTACCTAGGCACGTCAGAGACTCGTGACCCCAACGGTTCGAAACCACGGAAACAGACGTAACGGTCGGACCCAGGCGCGTCACAGTGCCGTGGCGGTCTATCGTGGGACCGTTGTAGACACGCCATTCCTGACGTCTCCTGAGAAAGTCTCATATTATTATACAACGCCCCGCAACGGCTTACGCATTTTGAATCACTCGAGTGCTTCCTTTTCTCGGGTCTTCTTCTGCCTTTTTCGGCATCCGAAATCGTCTCGTCACGGCATTCGGACGGCATCAACACCAGTCAGACGCATCAAGAGGTTCCGGAACCAAGATGTTGACTACCGGGCGGCCGCCGATTGAGGACCCGGGTGGGTCTTAATGGGGTCGTCCAGGCCCCTGGACGCCCCCATCTTTTTAATTTATTTTATTATTTTCTCAGGGCCCAAAAATAAATAAAAAAATATATATTTTAATGGAGGCGTCCAGGCCCCTGGACGCCTCCATAAAAACTAATAATAATAAATATTTATAAAATGCCACTTGGTATAAAAAAGATAAAAAATAATTAAAATATATATATATATTAATGGAGGCGTCCAGACCCCTGGACGCCTCCATAAAAACAAATAAAAAAATTAAAATGCCAGCCCTGGTATAAAAGACAAAAGAAAAATAAAAAATAATATATTTATGGAGGCGTCCAGGCCTCTGGACGCCTCCATCAAAACCCTCACGGGCGCCGGCCACCGAACGACGGTTTGTCGTGTGTGAAAAAATCCAAATTATAGAGACGTCCGGTCAGCTGGACGCGCCCATTTCTGAATCACGAGACGCCGCTCACAAAACCACGCGTTGTGCCAAACCGCGTGCGGCCGTCGTCAGCTTTCGGTGGACCTGCTTGAGGCGTCCGGGACCCTGGACGCCCCCACAAAAGTATTTCAAAAAATATATAAAAATAGAATAAAATATTATTTCGACCCTGATGGAGGTGTCCAGGGTCCTGGACGCCTCCACCCTCCGGAGCTCTATAAATAGAGCCCCACCCCCTCAGTTCTGGGAGAGCTTCGAAGTGATCCGATAGGCTGCCGGAGCCCAGAGGCTACGGAGTCATTTTCTAACCCGTGGGTTCTTTTGTAGGTGGAGGTTCTGCCGGCTTCTCGGGTGCTCACGCTCGCGAGAGGAAGGTCGTCTTCATCCATCGCGCTTCCACGTCGTCCCCACGCTGCCGGAGCTCCGCCGGATTTCACCCTCGGCTCATCCAATAAGCCTTTTCTTCCCCTTTTTCTTCGTAGTTCTTTTGCATTCATCATCTCGCATCCTCTATCCCCCTTCATAAGGGCGCCTCTTCTTTTATACTTCTTGCATCCATCATCTCATTTTCCTCCTACTCGAGTCCGAGAGGGGTTTAAAAGATAACACCAACCAGGTGTGTGTCTTGCCATCATTTCGTTATTTTTATCGCAAGGATTTGAATAGTACACCTCCATCTTTCTAATCCACTTGTCATTTGTTTGTCGTTGTTTTACAAGGGTAGCCGAGGAAAGCCCTCTCCGTCGGCCGGCCGGAGGGAGAGGAAGAAGCAACCCGCCATCTCCCGCTCTTGAGGTAGGCGCGATCACTTTCTTATTTTGGGGTCTTTCGGCCCCTGGCGATTACATCTTATTTTCGAGGCCGCGGCGAGTCACTTCCCCAATGGCCGTTTAAATTTTCGTTCTTATATTCTCTTATACTCTGTTATATTCTGCTCATATTCTCGAGGCCGCGGCAAGTCACTTCCCCAATGGCCGTTTAAATTCCCGTTTTTATATGTTATATTCTGCTCATATTTTTTATATGTTTGCCATTGGGGAAGTGACTCGCCCACCGTTCCCGTCCCCCCGAGGCCGCGGCGAGTCACTTCCCGCTATAGCCGTTTAAACCCCATATTTTACTATATCACACTTGTCCCGCTCGCCCCGCCGGAGCAATCTCCCGTGGTGGCCCCTTCTCTCTCTTCTCTTATTTCTGTGTTGCAGCAAACAAACACCAAAAGAAAGAAAAGAGGAGCCCGCGCGCGCTCCGCGTCCTCTCCGCCCTTCCCCGAACCGCGTGACGTCGCTCACAGATTGGCGATCACGGTGGGACTTCTACTGCTTCCTTTCGGCTACCCTTGCAAGTTCGGCACCATCCGTGCCTCTCCACCTTCGCGCCCGCGCGCGCCCCCGTTGTGCTCACGGCAGCACCGTCAGTTCTGATTGGTTCTTTGTTTATTATATGTCTGTTATTTCTGTTGTTTTCCCACTCCATATATCTGTCAGCATTCCATTGCATACATCCATTCCTCTTTTCTATCCTTTTTTTTCATTTTTTGAGGATCACCCTTTCCCGGTGAAGGAAGGACTCTCTGTTTGGGAATTCCTCTCAACGGACTAGAATCTCCTACACTGGGACCTCCGTAAGTCCCCGACATCGAAGAATCTCCTCTTCGTTCACTGGGCTGGTTGTACCATTGAAGTTCCCCGGAGTTAGTCATTTCATTCGTGGTGAGACGAGAGACCCTAGCTGACACGGCGGTGAAACAAAAATAAACTAGGGTCCCCATTTTGTGTGAACTTTGGATCTCGTTAAAAACACACACAAAATCACCAAAATCAAAACACAAAAAAAGGGCGTAAAGGCATCCACTTGTTTGATAATCTCTGCTACCTACTTGCTAGTGTATGTTTTTGCGTTCTGGGAAAACTGTGAGCATGTCTCACGAGTCTTCTGAGGAAAACCACCCTAGTCGTGGTTTGACAGCCGACCCGCGAGTCTATGCTATGGACTCGGGTCCTTCTCATGACCCCTCGCATGAGGTGCAGGTTATTGCCGGGGACACGTCCCCGCCACAGGATATCACTTCCTTACTGGGCGTCCTCGCCAACACGGAGCTTACCTCTGAACAGCTCCGGGCCTTCCAGGCCATTCTAAAAGGGAAATCTGTTTCCCCCACGCCCCAGGAGTCAACTCCGGCCATCGCACCTCTCCAAGAGTCCGTGCAGGCCATTCCATCTCCCTCATTGGCGCAAGCCATCCAGTCTCCCTCGCTTCAAGGACAAGCGAGCCAACAACCACCCTCATTCCAGTTCCCATCACAATCTCAAACTCCCGTTGTTCCCCAGACACCGCTTCAGCCGGGGCCAACTGTCGGCGGTCCGACAGCTCCCTCTCATTCTGGGTTCCCCCCTCAAGTCTCCGGGAGACAGTTTCTCCCCCAGTGGCAAGTGCCACCTTCACCCCCAGAGGAGCTCGCCCAATCGCTCCTCAATAGGTTCAACCGCATGGACGAGCAGTTTCAAAATCTGAGAAGGATGGTGGACGTGAAAGCCACCCCGGAGGTTGCTTTGCCAATCCTTCCCGTCATTCATCTTCCTCCCTCCGAAATGCCCACGTACCGCAGATACAATGGTACCGGCAACCCCTTCATTCATCTCAAGGATTTCATGTATGAGTCCTCTTACTGGCAAAACGCTCAGAGGTCCCTGGCATACCTCTTTCGGAGATCATTGGATGGTCCCGCGCTTGAGTGGTTCTATTCTCTGGAGCCCCGCGAGGCCGAGAATTTTGAAATAGTCCAGGGAAGGTTCTTGCAGAAATATAGGGATAGGGTCGGTCCCTCACTCTCCATTACCGACCTAGTGGCCGAAAAGATGAAACCCGACGAGGATTTTGGCCGATATGCTGATAGATGGAGGTCTCTGGCGGAAAGAATAAGGGATACCCTCTCCGAGCCCGAACAAGTGAAGATGATTGTGTCTAATGCAACCCCACAGTTCAGACATGTCCTGGCCATGAATAAACTTACTACAATGGAGGAACTCTATGAAAGGGCCCGATACATCCAAACCCAGCTAAAAGACTCCCCCATCATGAACATGTTTGAGTCGCCGAAGCCCAAAGTGGTTAGAAAGACAGGCGCTGGTGTCCCGGGCGGAGCCACAGAAGGGGTCGTGACAAATGAGCAAGTCAGTGCGGTCAACAATGCCAACTATGCGGTCAACCCAAGGCCTCCACAAATGCCCCGACTTCCCCTTTAACCAGGTCCTTTCCCTCTTCGTCCTCCACCCCAAAATAATCCACCCCAGGATAATATGCCTCCATTGCGCCAACCCCAGCAACAACAACCACAACCTCAGCAACAACAACCACCGCTTCAGTACAACCAAGTTCCACCTCTGGGGAACTATGGTCCCCAACAGCAACAAAGGAGGCCGCTCGATCCAAAAGAGCCTACTATCCACCATTGCCAGAAACCTTAGCAGACATTTTTAATGCCCTCATGGCATCAAACCAACTCGCCCTACCCAGAGAAAGGCCCGCGTGGCCCCCCAATGTTGATACCTCCAAATACTGCGTCTACCACAGGCAGCCGGGACACACAGTAGATTACTGCTTCCACTTCAAGGATTACATCCATGATATGAATGATGAACATCAAATAGATTGTGATGAGATGAGACGATACGTCGCGGCTCTCAAGGCTAGGAGACCTCCTCATAGGCCACAGCAGCAGTTACAACAGCAACAGCAATAGCAACCACAACAACAACAGCAGGCTCAGCAGGCCCCACAACAACAGCCCGACATGGGCATAATCCAGAATCCATTACCAGAGCACCAACAGCCCGATCATCAGGTTAACCCCATCTCCTCCTTCCCGGAAGTCGGGAGAGAGCAGGTGTGGCACCAAGAAAGTACCTCCATTCTTTCTACCGCCAATCCTATCATCACGCAACACCCTTGCCTTGCCCGGGTAGCACCTCTCTCTCATCAACCCGCGTCAGTATCACCATCACCATTTCCACTACCATTACGCCCTCTCATCCGCACCCCGACCTCCTACCAACCGACACTCTCCACTACGCCTTCACACCCTCTCACCTTCTCTCACTCCCCCACTTTACCATCCACCTCTACCACATTTACCCCTACGCCTTCTAAACCCCTTATCATCCGTCAACCATACATAACCCCGTCTTTCTCCACCACATCACCACTAATGCCTTCAAAATCACTCATCACCCACCATCCACCTCAAAACCATTACCCGTTTCAAACCTTACCCACTTCCACTTTGCCTCCGCCTCCACCTTCCAGACCCCTTATCCTTCATAATCCGCGCGATATCCCCTCTACCTCCACCATGCCTCCACCTAACAAACCCCTCATCAGAATCCCTGCTCCCGTCATCACCCCTGTTTCATCAACCATTCCTCCACTACTACCCCTCAAACCCCTGTTAAAACCCACTGCTACCCCCACAGAGGTACAAAAGCCGCAGGCAATGGTGCTCCGGAGTGGAAGGATTTTCCACAGGGTTTTCCCCCACAACAGTCAGAATCCTGAGCTATCTCAGCCAGAGAAGGATGATGGAGAACAACCAGAAAGAGCTATCCCTGGAACATAGTATGATCTATTGAAACACCTGGATAAGACACCTGCTCGGATCTCCATCCTGGAGCTACTTCAAAGATCCACATCCCACCAGGCAGCCTTAATGGAGTACCTTCAAAGGGTCATGGTGAACGAGGACCTCCCTGTAGAAAAGATTTCGACCGTCCTGACCCCAACAGACACACAACCGGCCATCATGTTCCACAACTACGAGCTCGCTCCCAAGGAAGCTCGGAAATATGCATTGTGCATTTCAATAAAAATTAATGGGGTATCCATAAACCCGTGTCTTGTGGACACGGGTGCGTCCATAAATGTGATCTCCATGTGCACTCTTCAGTTGTGTGGGATCGACGAGGAACAAATAAGACATTCCTCGATCACGGTCACGGCCTATGACAATAGCAAAAGGCCGCCGCAGGGGATGATTGTCCTGTAGGCAGAACTAGGCCCCATGTCAATTCCCACGGAATTCCATGTCCTCGACATGGACCCCACATTTAAGGCTATACTGGGTCGCCCTTACATCGAAGCCATGGACGCTGTGCCTTCCACCAACCATCAGTGCCTGAAGTTTCCTTACAATGGGAGAATTATTAAAGTGGTCAGTACACCTGTCCTTCATGCAGTGGATGCTATCAACACCTCTCTGCCTTCTGTTTGGCCGTCTCATCGGCCCATATTATCACTGCTGGACGTGCGTGATCCATCTCACATTCCACTAGCACCAAAGAAGCCGGTCAGGGCAACCGCAACATCATGTCTCCCTTTTCACTCCAAAGGTTGGGAGATTATGAGGAACATCAGCTATCAACAGGGAAAAGGTCTGGGCGCACAGTTACAGGGTATGCTCAAGCCGCCAAAAGAAATTAGGCCGAACCGTAGGTTTGGCCTAGGCTTCAAAGGACCGTTCAAGGTGGATTGGGAGCCCCTCACATGGACTCTATCAAACCACTTCAGCAGAGGACCCGTTGTTCAGATGGGAGATTACCCACGGGAAGCATATGGGGGATCACATGCTGTATATTTGGCTGAAAAATGTCCGAGGATCACCAAAAGAGGCAAGATCAAGGATCCGGAATGCGAATGGGACAAATGGTTCGACATACGGGACATTTCCGTTGCACTGGAAAGGATGTTCTCGTCTCCGCAGCTTGAAGGACCACCATTGATCTCCGAAATACCAGAGAATATTACCACTCTTGCCAAGGTTCCAAACTATCCTCGTCCTCGCCAGAAGGACCCTGTCATCGACGGATCTTCATCCGTCCTCAGCATTGCCGTTGACGGCTCATTAGCCGCCATCTTCTCCATCCACTCGTCTCAGCCTTTGCTGATATCTTCTTCCTGGGCCAGATAATTGTCTGATGATCTTTCCAGGTCCCCTTCTTTGCTTACATACCTACGCGGTCTTTTCAACCCGCGCCAGGTCTTCAACCATGATCTTCTCTATGAGCCTCACAATCCTCTAGCCATAACCACTTTCCTCTCTCCTCCAATCTCTTCCCACTGCTTTGTCATTAAAAATGAAAACGAAAAAAAAACGTCAATTTTCAAACTCCCCAACAACACATCTTCGTTGAGGAAACCTCCTACATCTCCCACGGGTGCGTACCGCCTTGCGGACCACCCGTCCAAGGTCCGATGAGCGACCTTTTCTACCCCTCCTCTGAGGGGTCTTCTCCTGTACATTCTACACCGTCCTCTTCATCTTCCTCTTCTTCTGTAAATATTATCAGTCAATCTAGGAATGATAGGCCGAGGGTAGTACCTAGGAAGAAATCCAAGGGTAGGCAGATCCCTCGTCGATTCCTTCTGGATTTGGCCGCCAGGTGTCAGGCCCTTCTTGTCATTCCCCAGTTGTTAGAAAATCCCATCCAGCTACCCGAAATAGAATGCGAGGGCGACTATGCATCTGATGAAAGGTATGGAGTCTACGAGATCACGGATGAAGAATGCTCCACTGAAGATGAGGGTGAAGAATATGAGGATGCGGCGGGCGCATACGCTAGTGGAATGAGGAGATTCGACGAGCCGTCAACCGCCGTAGAAGAATCCACCAAAGAAGTCAACTTGGGAACTGAGGAAGATCCTAGGATCATCCTCATAAGTGACAACCTACCACCCTCTGAAGAAGAGGCATTAATTGAGGTTCTCAAGGAATATAAGGACACGTTTGCATGGAGCTACGAGGATATGCCGGGTCTGGATTCAACCCTGATCGAACACCGTTTAACCCTAAAACCAGGGTCCATCTCGGTAAAACAAAGGTTAAGGCGTTTCCACCCTCAGATGGCTTTGAAAATGAAGGAAGAGGTCGATAAGCTCCACAAAGCCAGGTTCATTAGAGTCGTCCTTTATCCTCAATGGGTGGCGAACATTGTCCCGGTTATGAAAAAAGATGGGAAAGTCAGGATTTGCATCGACTTCCGGGACCTTAACCGCGCGTGTCCAAAGGATGATTTTCCCTTACCTCACATTGATGTGCTGATTGATAACACGGCATGCTACGAAACCCTCTCTTTCATGGATGGATTTTCAGGATACAATCAAATTCGTTTGGCAGAAGAGGATCAGGAGAAGACGTCATTCACTACCCCTTGGGGAACATATTGTTACGTGATCATGCCGTTTGGGTTAAAGAATGCTGGAGCTACTTACCAAAGAGCAATGATGGCCATATTTCATGACATGATGCACATATATCTGGAAGTGTATGTGGATGACTTATTGGTGAAATCAAGGACCAGGATGGAACATCCAGAAGTTTTGGCTAAGGTCTTGCAAAGGTCAAGAGAGTTCCAATTGAAAATGAACCCGAAAAAGTGTGTGTTTGGTGTGTCGTCGGGTAAATTGCTGGGGTTCATTGTGAGTAAAAGAGGGATCGAGATAGATCCCGACAAAGCTAAGGCCATCAGGGATATGCCGCCTCCCAAGAATTTGAGGGAAGTCCGAGGTTTAATCGGGAGGTTGCAGTTTATTCGTCGGTTTGTGTCTCAACATTCACAAAGGTGTAGACCTCTTTACGAGTTGACCAAGCCAGGAGTAGAATTCCACTGGAATTCTAAATGTCAGAAAGCTTTTGAAGGGTTGAAGGAATATCTGGCTAGTCCACCCGTTCTCATTCCACCCAAACCAGAAAAACCTCTGATCCTTTACGTCTCAGTCTTGGATGACTCCGTGGGAGCCGTCCTCGCACAAGCTGATGAAGAAGGCAAGGAACGGGCGACCTATTACTTGTCCAAACTTCTCAATCCCTGTGAGCAGAAGTACACCGTCATGGAGAAAACCTGTGCTGCCCTCGTTTGGGTAGTGCAGAAATTGAAACACTACTTCTTGGCTCATGAAGTCCACTTGATTGCTCGAATGAATCCTATCAAATTCCTTCTGGAGAAAGTCGTCCTTACGGATAGGCTAGCACGCTGGCAAAGTTTTCTCTCTCAGTTCGACATCACCTACATCCAGCAAAAGACGATTAAAGGCTATGCCATAGCCGAGCATCTCGCTCACCATCCTCTTCCCAAGTTCGATCCCGTCCAATCAGAGTTTCCAGATGAGGAACTAATGTCCGTCAACCAATCAGATGAGCCAATGTGGACACTATATTTTGATGGAGCTCTGAATTCTCAAGGGAGAGGAATCGGCATCGCCCTCCTGTCACCTGAAGGCCTCACATTCCCATTGGCATACCAGCTTAAATTCCCAGTTACCAACAATATAGCCGAATATGAAGCTCTTCTAGCTGGCCTAGAACTCGCCCATTCTTTTCGTATCACTGAGTTGCGAGTCATAGGTGATAGTCAACTCATCCTTCACCAGGTGCTCACTAAATATCGCACTCGCGATCCCAAACTCAAGCCATACCAAGAACTCACTGCTGCCTTTGCCAAACTGTTCGCCAAACTGATCTTTGTTCATGTCCCTCGTCATCAGAATATTCTCGCCGATGCCCTCGCCTCGTTGGCATCATCCATAAGGTTCCCTCTAGGAAGATGGTTTAAGTCCATTTCCATCTATAAACATCACGCCCCTGCAATCGATGATGCTTCCTACGTAAATATCAAAGACAGGATAGCAAGGAAGATCTTGCAGGAAGATATCCTTGAGAAGAGGGAAATCATGTTGGCAGAGGCCGAAGAAGAACTGGCTGATGAAGAGAAACCATGGTTCTATGAAATCGTCAAATACTGCCAAGATCAGTCTTATCCTGAAGGGGCCACCACAGAGGACAAGAAAGCCATAAGAAGGGTGGCTCAGAAATATACATTAATTGGAGGTCTACTCTATAGGAGGAGCCTTACTGGTATTCTGTTAAGATGTCTTGGTGACGATGAGGTTTGGAAATGTGTAGAGGAGACGCACTCGGGTGTGTGCGGTTGCCACGTGAATAGTCAGATGCTCGCCAAGAAGATCATTCGGCAAGGCTTTTACTGGCCCACTATGGAAGAAGATTGTACTGTCTATGTCCGTAGGTGTGTCAAGTGTCAACTTCACGCCGATAAAATCCATTCACCATCTTCCTCACTTCATCCAATATCCTCCCCATGGCCTTTCTCCATGTGGGCATTTGACATCATTGGTCCCCTAGGTGATCCCAATTCCCTCACCAAGCAGAAATACTTCATCCTTACTGCGACGGAATATTTCACCAAATGGGCCGAAGCCGAAGCTTACGCGGAAATCAAGGCGTCAACAGTCTGCAAGTTCATCATGAAGAACATTCTCGCCAGATTCGGCATCCCAAGCACGATCGTCACCGACAATGGGCCACAGTTCATTTCTCAGGACCTACAGGACCTCTGCAAAAGGTACGCAATTGCATTGCATCATTCATCGCCTTATTACCCACAAGGTAACGGCCAAGCAGAGGCCACCAATAAAACATTGCTCAAAATCATCAAAAAAACCTGCGAGTCTAGCAAGTTTTCAGACTGGCCAGAAAAGCTTATCGAAGCTCTATGGGCCTATCGCACTTCAATCCGTACCCCCACCGGGCAGACTCCATTTGCCCTTATGGTATGGAAGCGGTAGTCCCATATGAGACTCTGATCCCTTCTCTCAGGGTACAATTGGACGAGGACTTTCCCCTCGACGATCGTCGTAATTCACTCCTCGCCCAGTTGGAACTCTTGGATGAGAAGCGACTGGCCGCTGCCGAACACGCGCGTGTGTATCAAAATAGACTCGCTCGCTTTTACCAAAAGAAAGTCGTTGAGAGAAAATTCAAAGTCGGTGAGATGGTCGTAAAAAGAATTTTTGTCAAACCTGGAGGGCCGCGTTCTAAGCTCCAACCCAATTAGGAAGGACCATTTGTAATTCAAGCCGTGTATCCTGGCAACGCCTACAAGCTAGTCAACGCCGAAGGGACCGAGTTATCCCACCCTTGGAATTGGCTTTATCTTAAGAAATACTACCCTTAGCACAACAAACAAAAAAATGATGAAAAGATAAAAACATCAAAAAATAAAGAAATACCGAAAACCACTAAAAATATGGAAAATTCAAAATGTCGATGCCCGGCAGTCACCATATAGTTAAGTCCCTACATTTAACCTTCATATTAGGATAGGGCCCATTAAGGCTTGGTAGGCATCGGGTCTTGGTTTGCCAGAACCGTGGAGACCCCTGTCCGGCCACGTCGGCCTATGCTCGCTCGAAGGAAGCTAACATGTGTTCACTTATGTATTTTATTCAAAAAAATTGGTAGCATCACCTACGGTAGGGCCACACCTAGAAGATCTCCGGAAGCTGTAATCTTTATTCTTTTCTCTTCGACCAAATGAGACAGTCGGCGCCCTTAAAACGCTGAGCATGAGAAACCGAAACTCAAACCTCAAAGGCAAGAGTAGGATCCATTTCCTCGAGCATCGATCAGAGCACGAGAAGAGGGCAGTGTCCCCGCAGGCATACGAAAAGGGAGCCCACAAACGTCAAACGACTATATCTCCCTCACAAGAAGAAATATGAAATCAAAATCAAGAGAAAAGCCTGGTCGTGACCGTGCCTGTTACGATAAACGGAACCCCTCAAAGCAAAAGTCTGAATCCACAAAAGGGGCCGTGGAATGTAAATGCTCGAGATTTGGTCCGAAGTTGTCCGAAGGGAAAGAGTTAATGGGCCCTTATTCGCTCGCCGGGTTAACGGCTTTGCCGGTCCTCTCAGGAGGTTTATCCCCTACACTCTTCCTTCTCCCTCTAAAGATGAAGGTTCGATGGAATTTCTGAAAGGTGAAAACTGCCCAGGGTCTGTGACCTTATTTTAATATACACATTTGGTTGCCCACTTTGAAAAGCAAAAGGTATCGCTGCGAAGGAGTCTCCGTGTTTCTGGCTGGTCAAGACCCCTGTTTACCACCTTGATGTCTTCTTGTTTAACCTCGGGCTTAGGCCAATGCAAGCGCGTCACCTATGGGTGCGACGGCGTCTGATTCCGGGTCAGCGTCGCGCGGTTGGTCGTTAGGGTTCCAGGGTGTTCCATCATATACCATCTAGAGTTGTGAGGAAATAGACCCGGGTCGGACAAATCATTTACCTCAAACACCTTTTGGGTGAATCCCTGTGGTCGGAAGCGACTGGGAGCCTAAGCATGGCATGACGGTATTGTCATCAGGGTAAGTCTTAGCCGGCGGGATCATCATTCGAGGGGTCTAGAGGCCCAAATCAACCTAGATATGCACTTAGGATACCTGGGAGGTTAGTAAGAAACCCCTGTCTCACGTAGGTTAGGTGCCATTTGGGTGCTTGCCGGGCGTTAGCAAGAAAAAAAATTGAAATGATAAAGCAAAAAAAAATGGAAAAGAGAAATGTACATATTTGCAAACAAAAAAAAATCTTTTTATGATAAAACAAAAAAAAATCTTTTTATGATAAAACAAAAAAAATATATCAAATATAAAAAAGAAATCAAATCAATTTTGCATGATTACATTTGCGTGCAGCATCTCACTTTTAATACCGCTTGCATTCGTGTGCTTGCCTATCGCATTTATCATCACCACATCTTTCCCTTGCCTTCGTTAAATAAAGGCTTGGCCCCTTGACCAGTTATCAAGGACAGTCACATGACCATTTGCTTATTGAGCAAAGGGCCAAGTCAGAACAGAAATTCTGATTTGTTTGTTTCAGTGATATGTGCAGAGATTCAGGCAACTGAAGCAAAGGTGAAAAACAAACAAACCAAATCTTGTATTTTATTCCAAAAACTAAAAAAAATTACATCAAGTTCCGCCATCTCTCTCTGCATCACTCGTCCCACTACTCTCCGGACAAAACACTCTCAAAGGTGCTACCCAACTGCGAAAAGCGGTACTCCTACCGCTCTGTACTCCTCTTCCTATTCCCGCATCCCGGCGTTGATCTACGGAAGCAGTAGAGAAGCTACCAACACGAAAGCCACGCTCTCGTGCTCTTCGGTAGCGCTCCTCCCCATCTCTCAGCCACTGTTCAGCAGTGCCAAGGTTGATTCGGAGTTCGAATAGTTGGGCTTCCATGGCCCTTCGTTCCTCCCTTTCAGTCAATCTGTTGGCTCTTTCTCTCTCTGCGTCTCTTTCTTTCTCTGCACGTTCTCTCTCGCGGTCTTCCCTCTCCAACTGGAGAGTGATCCTCAGTTCCACAGCATCCCTAGAGGAGTCGTCATCAGGATGACGCCGCAGTTCCCTCTCCAGTTCTGCTATCCTAGCCTCCTTTTGCGCATCTTGGCCAAGCGCTTCTTCCGTCTCCTTTTCCTGCCAAGTGTACCATCTCAGATACACGATAAGGCATAAATAAGGAGAACTCAACACTGAGACTCTTACCTGTATAGAGAGCATCCCTTCTGCCTCCGCAGCACGCTGCGTGGCGTGAGCAAGTTGCTCATGAAGCGAGTCAAGTTCTGAGGTGGGAATCCACAAGCTGGAAGAGACACCACCTACTCCCATCGCTGGGGAAGCCGCGCCAATCTGGGCATGCTACGACCGCGTGAATTAGCAGCCAACATCAGGAATCTGAGGATTTAATTACGAACGCGCACTGTACACCTACCAAGGCGCTCGTAGCTCCGCGGGCATCGCCCAACTATTGTTCCATCTCTGCCAAGCGAGTTCGTAAATTCGCTATCATGGCATCCCGGACATCCTGCAGCCATACGAGTCAGCATTTCCACCGGAAAACCAAAAAAAAGAGAAAAAGAATACCTCCGCAAGTCCCCGGGGTTGGAGCCGCTCTGCGTACTTTGTCCTATATAGATGCAAGTAGTTCTCGCTATCCCGCGCCTGTGATTCTACAATCGTGCCACCCCGTTGCCAGTCCTCATACTGTTCGGGGAATCGCACGCGCCAGTCAATGCAGGTCGCCGG
>JAHNEJ010002085.1:0-219676 GCA_022559845.1 Amorphophallus konjac | reverse complement strand
CCAACAGAATATCCAGGTCTATCAGGCCCGGATTGCACGCGCCTTTGACAAGCTCGTCAAGGAACGCGAATTCAAGAAGGGTGACCTTGTCATGGTCAAGAGAAGAGATCTCATGGCGGCCAACCCCAAAGGTAAGCTAAACGAGAACTGGCTCGGACCCTACGTAGTCCAGAAAGTCTACGAAGGCGGAGCCTATGTAATTGTCAACCACCGCGGGGAGGTTCAATTCCCGCCTCTTAATGGAAGGCACTTGAGGCTGTACCACGCCCCAGCGCCCCCATTCAGGTAATAATATTACTCTTCGCCCCATTTTGGGGCGGATTTGCGTGATTAATGTCCGAATGATTTGGCCACCAGCCGGGTTCCCGAAAAAAGGGAAGAAGGAATAGAAAGAGAAAGAAAGAAGAAGCAAAAAAAAGAGAAAGACAAAAAAGAAGAAGCAAAAAAAAATGGAAAGAGAAAGAAGAAGAAAAAAAAAAAAAGAAAAAAAAGAAAAAAAAAGAAAGAAGAGAGAAAAAAAAAAAGAGAAGAAAAAAAAGAAGAAAAAAAGAAAGAGAAAAAGAAAAAAAAGAGAAGCCAGAAAGGGGGACGCCCCCCATTTCCAGTCACCGCCCCGCATCAGCGGGGTACCAAAATTGATTTAAAAAGAAAGAAACAAACTCTTCTCTCCGTCCTTCCCGGGCGGTGAGTACCCCTTTGGCTCGGACCTCACGTCCGGGTCATTGACTAGACAAACTCTTCTCTCCGTCCTTCCCGGGCGGTGAGTACCCCTTTGGCTCGGACCTCACGTCCGGGTCATTGACTAGACAAACTCTTCTCTCCGTCCTTCCCGGGCGGAGAGTACCCCTTTGGCTCGACCTCACGTCCGGGTCATTGACTAGACGAACTCTTCTCTCCATCCTCCCCGGGGGCGAGCACCCCTTTGGATCAGACCTCCCGTCTAAGTCACTGACTAAACGGACCTTTCTATCCGCCACCTCTGAACGGCAAAAGGGGTCTCTGGCCAAGTACCCCTCACTCGAGACCAGCACGCGCTTCCAATATTGCGGCAAAACCAGGAGTTGCCCGTTCGTATGGTGGAGTGGTCCCCTCGTCCTCCCCCTGGAAAGGCGAGCACTCTCCTGTACCCTGACATGGGTCCCATGCCTGGTCCTTTCCAAAGTGAATCCCCGCAAAGACTCATACCCTGCCAATGGGCCCCTACACGAAAAGGGGGAAAGATACAAGAGCGAGGGAAGAGGAAGGAGAAAACAATATGCACGGAAGAGGAAGAGGGGTGGGAAAGCTCCCTCCGGGATAAATGCACACACCAGGAACGCGTGAAGTCATAAATGCTTTGCTCTATTCAAAAGAGGATCAAACTACATGTGCTGCGGGGCATACCCCTGTGTTACATTCAAAAAAAAAGAAAGAGAATTAAGGGATGTAACGCTCAGTCGATGTCCTGAAGATGTCCTCGAGGGGGAGGATCCCGACGCAAGGGAAGTTCGTCATATCGCGCAGTCGGCCCCTCAATCCCTCAAGACGGGCGAGCTCCGCTCGACGGACGCCATTTCAACGTCGGCAACGGCAAGAGCTTCCCTCTCCTCTGCCACCGCCCCTTCCGCCTCGGCGAGGCCAAGTTTGGCCGCAGCAAGATAGCCCTCCAGCTTCTCGATCCGGTTCTTGAAGGAACGAACGCTGCCTTCGCCTTCCTCTAGGGCCTTTCCGTGGCGTTCTCTACTGTCGCGTCGGGCCTTTAGGGCCTGCAGATATTCGTCTGCCTGAGCATCAAGGGCGGCGCGTTCGTCAGGAGCCTGGGGTCTCCAGGAACTCGCGGCGCTTGACATATTTCAATAATAGCAAGACCCGCCGTGACCATTCCCCCAGCGGACAGCCAAGCACTTGCAGCAGCCCCGTTAATTGCGTTACGATGGTATGCACCTCCCGATACGACAGAGAAGCATCGCCGAGAAGCATCGTCCGTAAAGTGATCAGCATCTGACGGACTGGCGCTTCTGAGGACGTGTGACTAACTGAGGGCACGACCGGAGGGGTGAATTCTACGGTGCTGTCCCACCTCTGCCCACAGGTCGGTATCTGCCGCCACTGAAGATGAAGGAAGGGCGAGGGTCAAGTCGCCCGGCCGGCGTAGCTCGACGAGAGACTCTTGGCCGACCATTGCCTGGGGAAAGGAAAGGACCATTGCCGAAGCCTCCGTGCCCCCATCGTTTGGAGGTCACCTGCCCCTCTGCCTCCGTCTGGCCCGACTCTGCCACTCCTCCAAGGGGCAGGGGTGCAGGGGCCGTTACCTCGGCTAGAGGAGGAGCTTCGAGTAAGGCCAGGCCCGAAGCCGTCACCCATGAACTCCTCGCTCGCGGCTGAGATCCCTCCAGATGCGCACGGAGCCCCGCAAATATCTCTGCAAGAGCGGGTCCTCCATCTGAGCCGGGAGTTTCGGGAAGGGCGGAAGCGGAACCACCAGCTGGGGTAAACGTCCCGCTTCCACGAGCGCAGCCAGTCCCTCTCTCTCCAAACCCAAGACTGGAGCCGGCCCCTTCACCGCTATCGGGCCAATGCTCGGTCTCCGCTTGGCCACTGCCTTCCGGATACGACCAGGCGCCTTCCCCGATATCGGCATCGCCTGACCATGGGAATGGGAATCAGCTATTCGCCATCTAAAATAAACCATGCAAAAGGGAGACCGTGGAGCCCGCATACTCACCTTGGCCGCTGGGATGATGCTACCTTCAGGCGCGATCTCCCCCTCCTCCAGAGGACTCGCCCGCCGCTCTGGTAGTACCGGAGGGCTCCGCGGGCATTTCCTCTCGAAGGGCGTCGAGCAAAAGAGCCAATTTGCCCATGACGGCATCGGCTCCCGTTGGAGCGGTCGATCAGCGCAGCCGGGGCAGCCTCCTCTGTGATCTCAAGTTCGGCCGGTCCTCGAAAATCCTAAAGAAAAAAGGGGGGGGATAAGGTCGTCAGTCAATCACAAAAAAAGGGAAAGGAGAGCCTGCCCAAACAAGCTCACACTCACAGCGGTCTTCCCCACGAGGCTCGAGGAGCCAGCAAGTAAGGGGGCCCCGAAGGCCGGCTCGGGCGGCTCCGATGTCCCGGACACGCCCTCGTCAGGAGCCGCTTCATCGGATGAATAATTGTAATCTACCTCTTCCCCAGACGAGACTCGACCGCCGTCGGCCCGGCCTGGACCGGCAGAGGAGCTTCCACCTCAGAGTCTCTGCCCAGCACGTCCTCCCTCGGGCTAGGCGAGGCTCGCGCTCCGATCTTCTTCCTCCTCACATATATCAACGTCGTCGGGAGGTCGGGATCAGGCCCCAATGACTCGGTGGCCACCGCAGCAACGCCTGTCATGCAAAAGAAGATAAGCCAGGGTGAATCTACTGGCCCCTAGGACAAAAAGGGGGGGGGGGAGCTAACCGTGTAGTCGAAATATTTACCCCCTTCAGTTCCTGCGACACGAGATGACCCGCGGGCTTCCTCAACAGGCAACGCCTTCTCGGGAATCCCAGCCGTACCCTCGCCCGGGAGCAACACGGGCGCCGATTCCTCCGTGCTGCCCGTGAGATAGAAGCGCATCGTCGCCATGCGCGAATCCGAGGCCAACTCGGGAGGCCGGTCGACCGCAGACGACACGGGCGGCCGATGAATCTCACCAGCTTCGCGGCTCGGTTCGGTCTGCGTGGCTTCGAATTCCTCGAAGGACAAGACACGAGCCACCGGCGAGGCTGCCGTCGGAGCCGGGGATGCCTCGGTCCGCTGCCGTTTTACCGTCTTTTGCCCGGCCACCTTGGCAGCAGCCAGTGCCTTCTTAACGGGCGACTGTGCCCGGGGCCTTCCCGTTGCCTGCGGCAAGGGAGCCGGAGCCGCCGCCGGGGTCGCCTCTGCCGGGACCGCAACTTCACCCATGTCAGGCGAGGGCACGGGCTCTCCCGTAGAAGCTAAGACAAAAGAAGTATCCAGGTGTCAAGACTCCACTCCAAAATAAAAGGGGGGGGGGAAGATTCAAGAGACACGCTAATGATCGGGAACACTGACCGGCAGGTTGACCTGGCTCGGGACGGGCAGCTCGAATTCCTCGAAAGACGGGGCTAGTGGTGCCAGAGGAACAGCCGTCGAAGCCTTAGCCGTTTCTATCTTCCTCCGCTTTGTATCCCGCTGCTTAGCCGCCTTGGCGGCGTCCACGCCTTTTTCACAGGCGATTTGGCCCGGGGCCTCTTCGCAGCCTTAGGCAAAGGAGCCGTGGTCGGGGCCAGCGGCGCGGCTTCAAAATGCGCAGGCTTCTTCACCAGCCGGAGGAGGTTCCGGTACGTGGCCATCTGCGTGCTGTCGGGATGGTCTGCAAAGAAAAGAGGGGAAAGAACGAACATGCATACACCATTAGTACCTAACTCACCGCGAAAGCCGCAGCGCTGAGGGACAAACCGAAGAGCAAGAGGGAACTGAATACCATGAGGGCCAGTGTACAGCCGCAGCGTGATCGGCCAGTAGCTCAGGATATCTCCTTGTCCCGACGTGCCGCCTCCCGGACTAGCCAACGAACGTCCTCAATAGTTTGACACCGGTCCGTGAGGTTGGCCAGATCCGCATGTTTCTTGGAAGAAAGGTGACAGAAAAGATTGAAGTGGTCCATGCCCCACCCATCAGCATAATAATAAGGGGTGTGCAGGCGCTTGCCCAGGATGGAGGCCGTCACATCTTCAATCTTCATCCCATTCACCGGAGGAGGATATATAGCCACGTGGTATCCTTGTAATTCTCAGGCTTCCTCTCCTCCCGCCTCATGAACGTGCGATACAGGCAGGCCAAGTCTCTCTCCGGACGCCAGCTCTTGGCAGGAGTCCCCTCTTCCTCTATGGGGAATGGATAATTGATGAGGTCCAGATGGTCGCTCCCTACCCGGCACAGGTCCCTCAGCGTCTTCTGATAGCTGTCCTTCGCCACTGGAGGCAGCTCCACTTTCGGCGTCGGCCTCCTATCCCGGGCTTCCCGACGAGCTATCAGATATGTCGCCACCTCCTTCTCTTGCCTGTTCTTGAGCCGAAGAAGATGATCTGGCTCAATGTCAAGTACTGGCACCGGTTGCCGGCTAAGGAATCTCCTTTCGGCGCCATCCCAACAATCGGTCTTGTGCAACCGATAGAAAGCCGTCCGGGCATTCCACCACTTATATAGTCTTCAGTCACTCGGGGCACGCGACCCGGGGCTGGCACCCTGAAGGAGGCAGAGTCCGCCCGGTGGAAGAAGTCCCACCAGCTTCTAGCGTGCTCGGCGACCGCACCTCCCCGGACGTTCCGCGAAGGCAAGCCGAATTGCGCATGATAAGCAGGGATATGCTGGTCATACCCGAAGTTGCGGCCAAATCGGAAAGGGGTAATACGGCTCCAGCAGTACGTTGTCTCCCTTCCGGAACACCAACACGCTCGGGCGGATAGCCAGCGCCCAATCCCTCAGCTCGGGCTCCAGCAACGGGCGCACCACGTTTTCCTGGCTGATAGGGTGGACATACCTCTCCACCTGGTCATCCTTGCATTCCCTCTTATTATTCACAAGCGGGCTTGAATGTGCGGCCAGCGTCCAGAAATGAATGGTACCGGCTGCGTCCCTGGGAACCGTGGTCAACCGGCCCCGAATATCATACATCCGCATGGAAGTAGAAGCCGGTTCTGCACTCGCGAACTCCAGCATCCTCGGCACCAGCCCCCAATCCTGAAGGACTCGCGGGGCGAACTCCGGAAACAGTGAACAAACCCACGCGTTGAAGAAATGCAGTGGGCACACGTACCGGGCCTGCCTCGGGAACTGGTGCGTGCTGATGTCTCCCAGTGCCTTATAAATCAGACAGAGCGCCGCCGGGCACAGAGAAAGTTTAACACCCCACGCCATCTGACACGCCGGGTAGATGGCATCTGGCCGAATCACCGTCTCATCCCCGTACGGCATGGCAAATGAACACAGCCAGTACGTCAGATAGGCGGCACAGTGAGTTTGTGGGTCGACCCCCGTCGGATTGGCCCCGCTCCGACGTCCCCTGGAGGGGATCTTCACGTCATGCTTGGGCTTCGCACGTTTCTTGCGAGCAACAGCGGTGCCAACGCAAGGAAAATCTTCATACTGCTTCAGCCCATCATAGAAATATTCCAGCCATACCGCCATACGCACCCGTTTCCTATCCCCACGGGCGGGCTGCTTCCCCTTGTGCGACAGCTGGTACAGCTCCCGGTATGCCTTCATCAGGTACCGGTATGAATACCCCAGAGAATAATAGCCGTCCCCATTAGTCTCGTCTTTGATCAAGTCCGGGAGGCATACTTCTTCATAAGGCTCCCCGTCAATGGGCAAGCCGCTCAGCTGGCTTAGGCTCCACAAATCAAGTGAAGTCTCTCCCTCTGCCGTGTAGAAGGTATTGGTCTCCGCACTGAATACTTCTATCATGCCGCAACAGAGACCCTTGGAGATGGGATAACCATACCGGGAAGCGTACACGCTGTGATAGATGCCAACTCGGACCAGCAACGGGGCGTAGTTGAACAGTATGTATTCTGTGAACTCCACCGCCCCTTCTCGGAAGCTGTGGGCGTCTTGAAGCTTCAGCTCCCCGAACCAGCCCAGTGATAGTTCGTACTTGAACCTGATGGCCAAACAGTCCAATATGAACGGCTCCTCCCTATAACCCCATTTCAGGGGAGCCAAGAATAAACCAAATCGGGGCGACTCGCCATGCACCTTCCCCGCAGACATGTCCCACCTTGCTGGCGTGAATTGAGGGGCCCGCACCAATTTATCTTCAGCCGGCAGCACCCCTTCGATCCCCAGGACCGGCTTCCATTCCCGGGCTTCTCCCACCAGATACATCGGAATGCTCCTGGGGACGCTGTACAATAGACTGTCCCGGGCATGTAGGATGGCCCGCTCGACGGCTTTTATAGTGCGAAAGTCTCGCCCCTCTCGGGAGCGCAGGTGCTTCAGGAATCGAACAAGGTGCCTATCCTTCGGGAAGTCCTTCCTGTACTCCCCGGTGACCCGGTCAAATGTGAAGCCACTGTCAACTCGGGCAAGCCTCTGGAAATCCATGGTCTCCCCGTCGGACTCAGATGACTCTGCCAAAGCGGCTATCTCCGCGTGCTCTCGATCTAGGTCCTCCACATTGAGCCATGTGACTGCCGGCACGGGACCCCGCGGGATGAGGTCGGCACCGACGGCGGCAGCAGGGGCAGAAGAACCACTTGGGGCGGCCATTTGTCTGCAAAGATACACAAATAAGAAGATCAGAATAGATCACAAGTAAAAGGACTATGAAGGGGCGTTGCTACAAGTTAGATGAATAAATATTGCCGATTTCTGACGAAATTTCGGCAGAGTTTCCCCTAGGCCAGAGGCGTAAGGGAAAACACGGGTGCGCGTCCACAAGGAGTGACGGCCCCAACAAAGTCATGGTGGGCCCCGAGAGGCAACACCAGAAGTCCGCCGGTCAAAGGAATCTTCTCCCCTAGCTAAAAATCCCCTTGGCCCCTTGGCCGGTACAACTCACCCCCTATGGGCCCTCACCGGCACACCTTGGTGCCTCCTTCGCCGGCACCACCTAAAGCCCCCCTTGGCCGGTACGCCCCTGGCGTGAAGACCTTGGCCGGCACGCCCTTGCTAGTGCCTTGGCCGGCACACCCTCCAAGTGCCTTCCCCGGCACACCCTGCTAGTGCCTTGGCCGGCACACCCATGGGAGCAGCTCCCCGGCACACTCCCAGGCCGCCCTCGCCGGCACGCCCCCGGGTGCCCTACCCGGTACACTCCAGCAGCCGCTCACCGGTACGCCCCCTGGGTTCCTTCCCCGGCACAGCCCCCTCAGGCTTCCCCGGCACACTTGTGCCCTTCGCTCCCCGGCACGCCCCCAGGCGTCCCTCACCGGCACGCCCAGACGGGCCCCTCACCGGCACGCCCTTGGGCCTCTTCCCCGACACGCTGCGCACGGGAGCTTCCCCGGCACACTACCCGCCAGGGGGGACCGCTCCCCGGCACACCTCCTACCCTGTTCACCGGTGCACCCGGGGAGCCTCTCCCCGGCACGCCCTGAGGGGTCTTCACCGGCGCGCTCTAACCGCCGCTCCCCGGCACGCTCCGACCGTCGCCCCTCCACGACGCCGGAGAAGAAGATGAAGAACGAAGAAGAAGAAGGGAGGGAACCAAAAAAAATGGTGGAAGGAAAGGGGAAGGAGGGGGATGGGGAGAGAAAAAAAAACGGTGGGGAGCCTAGGGCTCCCCCGACCTCACAGCTACCCGAAGATGAAGAAGGAAGAACAGGGGAGATGGGGAGAGGAAGGGGAAGACGAGAAAAAAAGGGGGGGGCTCCACGGAGGCGTCCTCACCACGACGACGGCAGCAACGGCGGCCGTGCCCGGAGAAGAAGAGGAGTGGCGAGGGGGCGGGGCTCCCGTCCGCTCGGTCGCCAAAGAGAGGGAAAGAGGGAAGATGAGAGAGGGGGGGGGGATTCGAACGGGCTGACCGTTTGAAGTCCCCCGCTCCCCTTTTTATATAAAAAAAAAAAGAAGAGAAAAAAAAAGGGGAAAAAAAGAGAGAGAAGAAGAAAAAAATACGAAAAGAGGGAGAAAAGAAGAAAGAAAAGAAAAAAAAAAATACGAAAAAGAGGGGAGAAAAGAAGAAAGAAAAAAAAAGGAGAGGAAAAAGAAAAAAAAAAAGAAGAAAAGAAGAGAAAAAGGGGGACAAAAAAATGAATAAGAGGAGGAAATAAAAGAAGAAAATAGAAGGAGAGGAAGCAAAAATATATGTAAGATATTAAATAAATATATATATATACATACATATGTATATACAAACCTATATATATGTACTCACATTCCGTACTCATCCACTCACACACGCGGGGAGTAAGACGGTAACAACCAGTAATAAATGTCCCCGGGGAAAACATTCCATCCCCACAACCCCAGTCGGGCGAACGTCCACACTAGCAAAGACGACTCTACCCCTGCGGCTCTATCCTTGTTCTAGTGTCACTACCCTACCACCAACACAAGCCCGTCTCTGGCACATCGCCTCGGGCCTCAGCCACCACCCACGCCATACAATATCGCCACCACGGGCCTTACACCTGGATTGGCAGAATCTCTACCTTTGCGTTGGCATTAGCCTCTTGCCAACGAATAAGTCCCTCTCCGGCGCAAGGCCCCGTGCCCTAGCCAACCCTGTCCGCACAATATTGCCATTATGAACCCTACGTCCGAATCGGCACAAGTTCTCCCGTTACGCTGGCATTCTATTCTTGCCAACGAGTGAACCTCATCTTCCGGCGCAAGGCTTCGTGCCCTAGCCTACACTCGCATATCACCCAATTTCAAAAAAAAAAGAAGAAAGAAAATAAAATGGGGTTAAAAATAAAGATACCCCGCCGGACTTTCCCCTATGTGGGGACAAGGGTAAAAATGGCAATAACCCGGCTGTGGCGAAAACCCGAAAGGGCGCTACGGGCAAAATGGGGTACCCCGCCACGTGAAAACCCGAAAGGGCGCGTGGGCAAAAGCAAGAGGGGGCCGGTACCGGCGAAAACCCGAAAGGGCGCTTGTATCGGTAATATGGTACAAAAAGAAAGAAGAACAAGAAAAGACGAAGAGATCAACAAAGCATGTCAGTTCCCGGCATCCTGTCGGCACCGACGAAGAGACTAAGAGACAACAAACCAGGTCAGTTCCCGGCATCTTGTCGGCACTGACGAAGAGACCAAGAGACCAACAAAACATGCCAGTTCCCGGCATCTCGTCGGCACTGGCGAAGGGACCAAGAGATCAACAAAGCATGTCAGTTCCCGGCATCCTGTCGGCACCGACGAAGAAACTAAGAGACAACAAACCAGGTCAGTTCCCGGCATCTTGTCGGCACTGACGAAGAAACCAAGAGACCAACAAAATATGCCAGTTCCCGGCATCTCGTCGGCACTGGCGAAGAGACCAAGAGATCAACAAAGCATGTCAGTTCCCGGCGTCCTGTCGGCACTGATGAATAGACAAAGAGACAACAGACCAGGCCAGCTCCCGACACCCTGTCGGCACTGGCGAAGAGACAAAGAGAGAATAGACCAAGCCAGCTGCCGACACCCCGTCGGCACTGGCGAAGAGACAAAGAGAACAACAGACCAGGCCAGCTCCCGATGCCCTGTCGGCACGGGCGAAGAGACCAAGAGAACAAGAGACCAGGTCAGTTCCCGGCACCCTGTCGGCACTGACGAAGAGACAACACACTGCTTCAGTTCCCGGCATTCCGTCGGCACTGATGAAGAGACCAACATACTACCTCAGCTCCCGACGCTCCGTCGGCACTAACAAAGAGACCAACAAACAACGAACCAGGTCAGCTCTCGACGCATCGTCGGCATCGACAAAGAGAGAAGAGACGAAGACACCCACGGGCACCGCCCGGCTCATCCTTCGCCTGCGCTACCCGTGGGTGGGGGGCATTTGTGGACACCGAAAATTGCACATCCAAAATGTCATGCTCAGCCCAGCATCAACAACGGCGCCGAGTGAAGAAACCCCCGGGGAAATCAAGCACAAAAGGCTCCACAGCCCGTGGGCCTCGAAGAAAATCAAATGGGCCACAACTTATGCTCACAATGGGCTCAAAATCGCCCATTTAGCCCTTCAGCGGCACGCCCAGTTGAGGCCTCAGCGGCACGCCCCGGTAGAACCCTCCAGCGGCACGCTCCCTTCAGCGGCACACCCTGCCGCGGCCCTCGCCGGCACACCCCTATGGGGGTTCACCGGCACACCCCCAAGGGGGTTCACCGGCACACCCCCATGGGGGGGTCTTCAGCGGCACACCCCCAGGGGGGGTTCACCGGCACACCCCTTTGGGGTTCAACGGCACGCCCCCTGGGGGGGTCTTCAGCGGCACACCCCCAGGGGGGGTTCAGCGGCACACCCCCTTTGGGGTTCAGCGGCACACCCCCTTTGGGGTTCAACGGCACGCCCCCTGGGGGGTCTTCAGCGACACACCCTGTAGGGTCCCCAGCGGCACGCCCTTCGGGCCGTTCAACGGCACGCCCATCCGGGGCTCCAGCGGTACGCCCTTTTGGCACTACAGCGGCACGCTTGTTCAGCCCTTCAACGGCACAGCGGTGAAGCTCTTTCAACGGGCGACGTGAGGCCCATGCCCTACACATCCTTGGCGCGCAGTGGAGCCGTCTGAGGTGGCAGCTGGTCGTTGGGCCACGTAGCCTACCCCACTGACAGCCAGTACAGGGGCAGGTCAAACCCATCATCACAGCCGGCTTCCCGCCTTCGACGGTCGTGCTCGAAGTCGTCGGTGGCTGGGAGTATAAAAGCCTCCTGTTAAAACACAAGGAGACAGGGAGACAGAGGAGAACGGGGAGAGACGAACAGAGAGAGGAGAAGAGGTTCCAACAGTAGAGGGCACACACAGGAGAAAGAGGAGAAGAAAGAAGAGAAGAAGAGGCCCTCCCGGCCTGTGCTCCGTCCGACGGCCACCGGGAAGAAACAAGAGTAAGAGAGAGAGAGCTCGTTGTATTGGGGGAAAGGGTCGGGGATAGTGGCCAATGTCTTAGGCCCGGATGTTTTCGTCTCTCTTGTATCCCATTCCTCCTGGGGGTTCTTTGTCCTTCTCCCTTTTGTCCATGGCCCCATCTGGGGGTTTGCTTTTGTAATATATATGTAGGGCCACGCCCTCTTGATTCTCATGAATGAAAACCACCTTCTCCGGGTTCCTCTTCGATCTTCGATGTTTTATGCTAGGCTTTGCGGGCTTTTCGACGGACGAGCCGTTACTCCCTCTGTCTCTTCATTCCTCCGGCGTCTTTAGGGTCCTCCACGTCGATGTAGGTTTCCCCCTTCTGTTAGCCTTGGCTCCGTGAGCTCCTCACTCCCTTCCATGGCCATCTACCGTGTTCCCGGGCTTGAGGAGAAGGGGAGCTACCCTTCTTTCTTCCCAACCGCTCAGTTACTAATAGGCCACCCCCGGCCTTGAAATCCCCTGTCTTTCTTCCTCTTTCCCTGAACAGCCACCAAATTCCCCCCAGTTGCTTGCAACCCTTTTAAGCCTCCCAGCGGTGCACCTTTCCGGCCCTTGGCCGGCACACCCAGATCAGCCTTCAGCGGCACACACCCAGATATGCCTTCAGCGACACACCCAGATCAGCCTTCAGCGGCACACACCCAATAGCCCTCAGCGGTACACCCCTATTTGCCCCCAGCGGCACACTCCTTCCTGCCCTCAGCGGCACACCCACACTCTGTTACCCCTTGGCCGGCACACTCCAATTGGCCCTTGGTCGTTACACTCACCTTATGGCCTTTAGCGGCACACCCTTCAGCCTCTCAGTAGCCCACTCCTTGGCCTCCCCTCCGAGCCCCTTCCTTCACGTTTTCCGAGTCTCTATAAAGGTGTTGCTCCCCCCGGGGGCCCACCTCCAGTTGTCGGGTTCCGCCACATCATGTGGGCGCGCTCCCTGTATCTCCCTTACGCCCCGGGTTAAGGGGAGATGCTGCCGAATTTTTTGTGAGAAACTAATAAACAATTAAAAGAGGCAAAAGGAGGCAACAAACAAGCAAGATAACTGACGAAACCTTCCAACTCATCAAACCACTGCCGGCACCCCAACGAGAATTGAACTAGGCTAATTAACCACCTGGCCGCCCGAAAACCCGACCCGCAAGAAAAGAGACCGAACCGAACCAAGAGAACAAACACGGGAGGAATTTTATATGAAACTACACAAGGGTTAAGACAAGAAGAAAAGAAAAGCCTTAAAGCAGGTAATCAAAACTGAGTTAACCTCCATCACTCCCTGCCCAACTCCCAGCGGCACACACACACCCAGCCTTCAGCGGTACCCTCTCTTGAGCCTCCAGCGGTACGCCCCTGCAGCCCTCAGCGGTACGCCCTTTGCAGCCTCAGCGGTACACTCTCTACAGCCCTCAGCGGTACGCCCCCTGTAGCCCTCAGCGGTACGCCCCAGCCCTCAGCGGTACACTCCCGTTTTCCCCTTCGCCGGCACACTATACACATACACATATACAACTTGACAAGGGCATCAACAATAGCAAATAAATCAATAGAAAAATGACGTTAACTAAAGAACTCCAAATGCGCAATATTGATCATAATAAAAGAGGCGGGAGGGGTAATAGAAAAATAAATAATAAACCAATGATAATAATAAGAATAATCATGCATAGAAGAAGAGAAATCATCCCGGACAAAGGCACGAATAAATAGTAAACATCAAATCAGAAATCCCAGAAGGTATAACCTAGAAAGCTCTAGATAAAAGATGCTAATGCCCACGCCGCAGCCCGCTCTCTCCCCGGGACTCGGGGCAAAAGGAACAACAACGCTGCCCCTTTAGGTCGAGCCCGAGTCTCGGGAATTCCCCCGATATGGCCGGGCTTTGATCTAACCTCGGGCCGACATCCTAATCGGACCGGATTTGTTTTCTCGTTCCGGATACCTTCCGAACCTTCATTTAAAATTGCCGCATGCTCGGCAGACATTTGAAGGGATCTACCTCGATTTTCTCATTGTGGCGCTGTCACGGACTTGTGTCCGAATACGAAAGGTCTACGAGTGGCCGACACGGCCGACAGTTTATGGCCTTAATACAACTTTCAGTGTGACCCATCCTTATCTCTCTCGTATAATTAGTGTTACTCCTTTCGGCCGCGGGGCCTCTAATTTCGGCAATTAATCAAGGGTATTCCCTCGTATGAGGGATGTAAATGACGTCGTGACCTTCATGGCGCGACGGGATTCGGTCCCGACACGAACCACACAATCGTCTGACGAAGTCAGATCGAGCGCACCATGGGCTCTCCGGAGCCCGAATAAATTGTCACTCCGGTGACTGGCACGCCCACGCACTTAATAAAACCAACAGACGAACGGGAGCCCCAGTTTAACGGAAAGTGCGTCCACAACTCTGGCACGCCCGGTGGGACCCATCCACCCTTCATCTCTTTGCCGAAATTAGGGGCCCCACAGCCCCCTTCTTGTAATACTAACTGCGTTATCTTTTTAAATGCAGAAAAAAAAAAGTGAAGAGAGAGGCATCATGGAGCCGACAATGGGTGTCATCTGCAGCCCTGAGGTTGTGGAGAATCACGTGCGAGGTGGCTACCTGGCGGTACCCCTCACTTTCGGGAGCTTCCCTCCCACCGTGGGTTTCCCCAACTTCCTGGGGGTAGCCTTCGTCCAGATCCTCGACGTGGAAACGCCCGAGGAGCCTCAAACCAACGCTCCCGCTCCGGGAGCCGTCGAAGCTGCCGCCGGCCGAGCTGTGGCCGAAGACAACAATAGCGTCCGCACAACGACGCTCAGCTGCAACGTGCACCACGTGCACCAAACTACCGGCCCGTTCCACCAAGGGTCGACATCCCACCGGAGAAGGCTCCGGAAAAGCAACATCGGCGCCGGATCAGGGCGTCGCGCCTCCAACTCCGGGAAGTCCATGACGGTTGGGGCCCTCCGAGTCCGCCTAGACGGGCAGAGGTCCCAGGTGACACCGGACCGCATCATCCCAACCGTTCCAGTCCGCAACTCCTTTGAAGGACTGGCTAAGCTGAAGGAGAAGACGAGGCCCATAGCCCCGGTCGTAGCACCAAAGAGGACGCCGGGTCACAGGCCGGCTAAACTGAAGCAAGTCTGGGTGCCTAAGGAGACCCAGCCCAACGCACCCGCCCAGGCAGGGCCCAGCATCTTCCGCCCCAGGAGGACCCGACGCCATGACAGGGCTGAGGTAGTGACCCCCACTCTCCGACCGGCACCTGTCATCCTGGTGCCGTCCGAGGATGCTCACCGCCGTCGCCGGGGGCGCCGACACAACGCCGCCCGCCCGGCACTCAGGGCCTACTCTCCTTCCGCTGCTGTCGTCGACTCGCAACCACAGGCCGCTCTCCCTGACCAGGAGTGGGAAGGGATCGAGCAGGCCATGAGAAACTACCTCCGAGGCCCGGGTAGCACCCCCGCTGGCCGCCGGAGACTACTGGGGGCAATGACCTCCGCCTTCCAGGAAGAAAGGGGGGAACCTGCACCTAGTATGGAGTCGAGGACCCGCCCGGAAGAGCCGCGCCAGTCCCCTGTACGGGAGGAGGCGCCGTCCCGACGGTCGGTCTTCGACAGGCTAACATTCCCAGGAGGACCGTCCCGGAGGGCGTCAAGAAGAAACAAGAATAGGAAATGGCTGACATTCACCTGCAACATGGCAGGAGTCCATGGTCGGTATGGGGCCTTACCCGCCGACCCGGAAGAATTGGCCAGAATAGCTGCCAGGCCGGGACCCCTTACCAGAAGAAGGAGAGCGGCAGGCGGCGCGACACCTGGGGAGCCCCTCACGGCCCTCACGGCCAATGTAGTCACCACCGGCGACACGAGTGGCGGACCCTCGACATCATCCGAGGACGCCCCGGCCGAAGAGACGGGGGGCATACCCAGCCTCCCCACAGCTGACCCAGCAATGCTGCTCATGATGCAACGATTCCAGCAGGAAATCGAATCACTTAAAAAGCAATTGAATGAGCGAAACACACCACCCCCAATGTCCTGGCAGACCGAGGTCACACCCGAGGCACCCAGGGACGGGGGGCAGTCTCCCGAGGCAGCTCTCCCAGCAACCCTCAATCCTCTCGGGGGCGCGCCCCCGCAGCAATCACATTGCGCAGCAGTCACCCCGCCACAGGCTCTGCTTTCACAAGGATCCCCCATGGCCCCCCGGGCGACCGTGGTAGCCACCCCGAGCGCACAGCCCGCTCATTTTTACCCGAGCCCAGTCGACCCGGCGGCAGTCAGCCGGTTAATGCTCGAGCAGATGATAGATATGAAATTGGCTGAGAGGGGCGATGGGGGTCAGACGCCTTTCGACGTCTACCGGGTACCCTACCCGGTTCATTACGCTGCCAAGAAGCTGCCGGCTGGCGTCACCAAGCCGCCGAAATTCGAGAAGTTCAACGGGCAAGGATCTCCCAGA
Organism: Amorphophallus konjac; assembly: GCA_022559845.1. NCBI lineage: Eukaryota > Viridiplantae > Streptophyta > Magnoliopsida > Alismatales > Araceae > Amorphophallus > Amorphophallus konjac. The sequence goes on along the minus strand of JAHNEJ010002085.1, from coordinate 203,696 downwards.
GAGCATATTGCCTATTATGTGAACGTCATGGGAGACTTGGCTGCTGATGAAGCCTACCTCCTGAAGTTCTTCGGCTCAACACTCACCGGGCTTGCCTTTGAATGGTACTCCGGCTTGCCGCCCGGGTCCGTGGCCGATTGGCCCGACATGCAGAAGAAGTTCAAAGAAAGATTCTACGTGGCCGAGAGAGAAGTTACCATGGCTGAACTCTACGCCACGAGGCAGAAGAATGATGAGTCGGCTCTCGACTACATTAAGAGGTGGAGGAACCTCAGCATGAGGTGCAAACGCCCCCCGCATCAGGAGGACGCAGTGCAGATCTGCAAGCAAAACTTAAAGAAAGAAATCCTAGAAAGAATGATCGGCACTGAGGTCAAGACATTTGACCGTCTGAATAATGTGGTAGCAGAGATCGAGGCATTCTTGGCCCGATACTCCTCCACCCCGGCTATGTCAAGCCAGAGGGCCAGACAGGCGGAGAAGAAGCCGGCTCCCCCGGAGGTGCATGCACTAGACTTCCAGGCTTTCGAAAAGCAGAAGGAGAAAGCCAAGGGAGCAGCTAACCCTCCGCCACCCAGAACCACAGAACGGCGAGAAGGCCCCTCACTAAGAGAGAAGATGAGAAACAAGTTGTATTCCTTCTCCCGGGACAAGTCCAAGCTCCTGTTTGAGTGGGCAACCAGCTACAATAAGATCACATTGCCAGAGCCGAAAAGGCCTGGCGACTCAAAGAAGAAAGATGACCCGCGCTTCTGTCTGTACCACCGGGTGCTCGGGCATACTATTGAAGATTGCTACGTCTTCAAGGATGTTATTGAGTCCTTAATCAGAGACGGGGAGCTGGACATGGGGGAGCATAAAGTAGACCCCCCGCAGCCACACGAGCTGCCCAGTATAGCCTCCTCCGTCAGTATGATCTCGCTATATCAGGAGCTGCCAGAAGAATGGGCGAAGGCCTGTGCCCGTGCCACTTATGAAACCTTTATCATGGCCCCAGCTCAAGACCAAGAAGGGTGGCAGACTGCACCCGGAAAAACCAGGAAGGCGCGCGCCTCTCGACCCACCCCAGGAATTCACTCGAGGGTAGCAACGCCCCTGCCTGCACCGCCCCCAATAAACCCTGTTTGCCACGACACGGCCCCCCGGCTGGTCATGAGGCGGCCCACTCACAACAGGAAGAGCTCTGCCCCGCTGCGGATGCACAAGAAGACTAGCCCGGCGGTTGAAAGACTCCAGGCTATTATTGATGGGCTCGAAGATTATGAACAACCCGAAATCCAGCCTGTGGAGCTGAAGGAGTATGTCCCCTGGACGGAGTTCGAATCACTCGAGCTGGCTCCGGGAACAGAAGCTGATGCAGACAAAGAGCCTCCCCTGTGGGGTGAACCTCCTCAAGAGCAGCCACCCGCTGCAGCAGGCAAGAAGAAGAAGAAGAGAAGACCCAGGGGCAAGAAGAAGAAGGAGGTTGTCTTCGCCTGCAATACCCTCGCGGCGCTGTTCGACACCTCTCTCTCCCTGGAAGAGAAAGAAGAAGAGCCACCCCATGAGCCGGCAGAAGTGAGTCAAGCTGAAGCATCCACCTCCCAGCACGCCACCAGGTCAGGGAGGAAGTGGGGGCGCCCTCCTCAGGGCAGCCTCAACATCATGCTCAGGGGGGAACAACCATACCAGGTTCCCGAGCCCGAGGTCCGAGGCACTGAGATCCCTCCTCCATCAGGCCTCTACCCCGGAGGCACCAAGAGTCAAGGCGCCCCGTCGTTCGCCGAGTTCCTATCCGCTCGAGCAGGAAGGCGGGTGCACCCCCAGGGGTCCGCTGTGACCAGTAAAGCAAGCATTCCTCAAGCTCTACCGGCTACAGTTCCTGCCCAGCCGGAGGAAGAATTCAGCGGCACCCCAAACCTCGCCGAATTCATGCGAGCAGCAGAGGAGGCTCAACAGGCCCCGCCTGCTCGACAGGCCACAGCAGAACCCACAAAACAGGCATCCCTTGATCCGGCACCCCAGTCCCAGGATGAAGGCAGGCGCAGCAAGCCCGAGAGATGAAACTGCTCAAGGTACGGGCGGCCGAGCGAATAGTCAGACATCTCAAGAAAATCCCGACCCGGTTCACGGTCTGGGAGATGCTGTCCTTGAATGAAGAAACACGGCAAGCCATCATCGCCGCACTCCAGACGCCAGCACACCTTGAAGCCTGTTTGGCAGAAATACCACCTGAAGTAGCAGTGGCTTTCACAGAAGATGACATGCTCCTACCGACTTGCAGCCATAACAGGCCCCTCTACATGAAAGGGCAGCTGAACGGCCAGCCTATCAACAGGGTCTTGATCGACCCAGGAGCAGCGGTGAATATACTCCCGTACCGGGTATACCAGAAGCACTACTTTGACGTACATCTGGTCGAAGTTAAAAATGTCAAGATTGCCGGCTTTAACCAGAAATGCGAAGTTCCTATGGGGGTCGCAGAGTTCAACTTGACCTTTGATGACTTCACCACCAAGGTCCAGTTCCACGTCATCAACTCCAGCACTTCCTACAAGGCGTTGCTTGGCCGGCCTTGGCTACACCAGAACAGAGTGGTGCCCTCCACCCTGCATCAATGCATCAAGTACCCCTGTGAGGGAAAGGAAGTCAGAATCTTCGCCGACCTCCACCCGTTCGAGGTGTTCGAGTGTCACTTGTCAGATGCTAATCTGTACTTGGAGAAGGCGAAGCAAGCTCCTCAAGTCATCCAAGACAAGGGCAAGAAGAAAATGGAATCAGGGGGCTGGTTTCCTCCGCCGCCCCCAGGCTATGTAGCTCCCCCGCATGTACCATTTATTGCACAAGAAGAAGGGGTATTCAGGGCAGCCCCTCTCGCCATCTACCCCACACCGGGGGCACCCTGCCTCGAAGACCTGCTAGAAGATGTCAGGGTCCCGCCAGGGATCGTCAAGCCGATAGCAGAGATAGAATCCCAAGCAGCTGAACGACTGAAAACCTTCGAGGTGCCTAACTCTGAGGGGCCGCCCACTATTTTCTATGTGGCCGGGGAAAAGCCGGTCAGGGAAGACGATGATTGCCGGTTCCCTGACGAGTTGCATGACCCGCACGTCCCCATCACGGGACTTCCCCACATGACTGACCAGGCAGCCAGAATGGTCAGAAAGCAGAAGATTCCTCCCTACCAGCCCTCCAGCCGGAAGGAAATGTTTGAAAGAATGTGGAACCCACCAAACCTGGATCGACGGTTGCTGAAAATCACCAAGCACCCCGGTCTGGGCTTTTCACTAGAAGATTACTACGAGACTGATGTCATATCGGTCTCAGCATGGCCCGGCGACGACCCCGCAGAAGCTGCAGATTCGCTGGAAACCCACCGAGACACATGTCCCGGGGCCTCGGCCGAAGAGGCACAAGACGAAGAAGTATTCCTGTGGAAGCCTCCCAGCCGCCGCTATATGGAGAAGACCCCCTCCTTTTCCGAAGTGTCGACCTCGAGAGGGCACGCCAGCGAGGCGCCTCCACCCCGGCCGGCCGGCGAAGCAAGGAGCAGTAGCACGGGCCATGCCCCGAGTTCCCCTCGATACGACCCCGTCATGTACGCCTTGTACCATAGGCAGCAACGGGAGATCGAGATGCTAAAAGCACGACTGGCCGAGTTAACCTCGCTAGTCGCCGACCTGATCCAAGGATCTCTTCCCCCATGGGGTGGCCGGATGCCTCGGCCCCGAGGCACCAGTCCCAACACCCCCGCCCTGACAAGGCGGGAAATGAGAGACATGGCAAGCCCGCTGATCGAGCGGCCAACCAGGCAAGGGCTGACACTCCAAGAGAAGCTGCAGAAGCCTTATTCCTTTCCGAGAGAGAAGACCCGGGGCATCTTCGACTGGGCTTGCCATTACGGCAAGGTCTCCCTTCCACGGTCCAAGAGGCCGCAGGACACCCGAAGAAGCGGGAATCCACTGTTTTGCCCTTACCACCAAATACTGGGCCACGCCATTGAAGACTGCTATGTCTTCAAAGACCTCGCTCAAAGCCTCATCGACAGGGATGAGCTTAGAATGGGGGACTACGTGGTAGCCCCGCCACGCCCCCATGTGGCAGACAGCCCCAGGGCAGGAGCCTACACTGTGTCCACCCGATGCCGGGCGCCCGAAGATGCGGCTACCCCAGCCTCTGCAGGAGCGGTCTATGATGAATACACAGAAGAGCCCGAGATGCACTTATGCCCTCCTGAACCTGCGGACCTTACGTACCCGGCGGCTACGACCCTGGGGGACTGCGAGGCAAATGCAACCTCTATGCCCAGTCATGATGAACAAGGAGAGGGAGATGACGTCCTCGAGCCCGAAGACAATGAAGACCAAGACTTCGTGGATTTGTCGCCAGCCCCGCCGGAAATTGAAAATAGCGGCCAGGCCACAGTCGACGAATTGGTTGAAATCAACCTCGGCACAGAAGACAATCCCAGGCCGACTTTTTTGAGTGCTCTCATGCCTCTACAGGAAAGAGAACAATACACAAAGTTGCTGCAAGAATTCCGGGATTGCTTTGCCTGGAACTATGAAGAAATGCCCGGACTGAGCCCCGAGGTGACTCAACACATCCTGTCTATTGATCCCAAAATGGAACCAGTGAAGCAACCTCCCCGGCGCATGAGGCCGGAGTTAACCAGCCAGATCTGCAAAGAGGTCGACAAGCTCATAAACGTCGGTTTCGTGGCAGAAAATCAATACACCACATGGCTGGCCAATATTGTACCGGTGAAAAAGAAGAATGGACAGATCAGGATTTGCGTGGACTTCCGCGACCTGAATAGAGCCTGCCCGAAAGATGACTTCCCGGTGCCTATCACCGAAGTGATGATTGATGCAACCACCGGCCACGAGGCCCTGTCCTTTATGGATGGGTCGTCCGGCTATAACCAAATCTGGATAGCCGACCACGACCGGGTCCATACGGCTTTCCGGTCACCCAAAGGGGTATTTCACTACAAGAGGATGCCCTTCGGCCTCAAGAATGCCGGGGCCACATACCAGCGGGCGATGACCAAGATCTTCGACGAGCTGCTATACGGCAAGGTCGAGTGCTACATCGATGATCTGGTCGTCAAGACGAAGAAAAGAGACGAGCACCTGAGCGACCTCAGGGCCGTCTTCCAAAGGCTCCGGCAGTACGGGCTGAAAATGAATCCCATGAAGTGCGCCTTTGGCGTGTCCAGCGGGAAATTCCTCGGCTTTATTGTCCGGCACAGAGGGATCGAGATCGACCCCCTGAAGATAAAAGCCATCCAGGAGCTGCCTCCTCCGAAGAGTCTGGGGGAGCTGAGGTCCCTACAGGGGCGTTTAGCTTACATCCGCAGGTTCATCTCCAACCTGTCAGGGCGTTGCCGACCCTTCCACAGACTGATGATGAAGAATGCACCCTTCAGCTGGGGTCACGAATGCCAGCACGCGTTTGACCAGTTAAAGGAGTATCTGAGACCCCGCCTGTCCTGGGGGCACCTGTCAAAGGCAGACCGCTGATTCTCTACATAGCGGCCACCGAATACTCACTGGGGGCAATGCTCGCCCAAAACAATGATGAGGGAAAAGAGCAGGCTCTCTACTACCTCAGTCGAAGATTGGTGGGTGCAGAAGCTAAGTACACCCCGATTGAGAAGATCTGCCTTGCCTGGTCTTTGCAGTCAAGAAGATGAGGCACTATATGCTGTCCCATGAAGTCAGCTTGATATCCAGGGCCGACCCCATTAAGCACATCCTTTTTCAGCCCGTCCCAAAGGGGCGCCTTGGCAAGTGGGCCGTGCTGCTCATGGAGTTCGATATCACCTACGTGCCGCAAAGGGCCGTTAAGGGACAAGCCGTCGCGGACTTCTTCGCAGCACATCCCGTGCCCGAAGACTCCCCGTTAGCCACCGAGCTACCTGAAGATGAAACACTAGAGGTAGACCAAGTGCAACAAGCCGTCTGGCAGTTATACTTCGACGGAGCCTCAAGAACAGAAGCGACCCCGTCCGGGCGCACCAAGGTGCGTGCCGGAGCTGGCATCGTCCTCAAATCGCCAGATGGAGAGGTGATGCACACTTCCTGCTGCATCAGCAAGCCCTGCACCAATAATGAAGCAGAGTATGAAGCCCTGATCATCGGCTTCCAGGTCGCCCTCCAAATGGAGATCAAAATGCTCCAGGTGTTCGGCGATTCACTGCTGGTCGTCAAGCAAGTCCAGGGGCAGTTTGATGTCCGAAAACCTGAGCTGATCCCGTATCACACTAAAGCAAAAGGGCTCATGGAGCGGTTCTACCTCCTCGAGATAGGCCATGTCGCCAGAGGGGAGAACGCACAAGCCGACGCATTGGCAAAATTGGCAAGCTCACTGGCAGTGCCTCCAGATGGATCTCTCCATATCCAAGTAATAAACCAACGCCAGGTACCCAGCATGATGGCAGAGGAGTCAGAAGAAGAAGACCTAGAGGTCACTACAGTGGAAGCCGTCAGCCTGCCCGACTGGAGAGCCCCCTTGGTGCAGTGGTTCAAACACCAGCGATTGCCTGACCGAAGAGAAGAAAAGATCAAGCTAGTCAGAACCAAGGATTCTTACGAGCTCCGAAGCGGAATATTATTCCGAATTGTGGCAGACGCCAGAAGGAAGCTGCTCCTCCGATGTTTGTCCACTGAAGAAGCTTGGAGGGTTATGAAGGAGGTCCATGCCGGCATAGCTGGCGCGCACCAGGCGGGACCGAAAATGAAAATTGAAATCAAGAAACTTGGCTATTATTGGCCTGCAATGTTCAACGACTGTTGCGAGTATGCTAAGTCGTGTCAGAGATGCCAAGAGCATGCCACTATACCCAGGAGACCTCCGGCACCATTACACCCAACAGCGCCCAGTTGGCCGTTCGCCCAATGGGGGACGGACGTCGTGGGCCCCTTACCCGCATCTTCCACAGGCGGCAAATACATTCTGGCGGCTACCGACTACTTCTCCCGCTGGGCCGAGGCCATTGCCTTACGAGAGGTCACCGGAGAAGTCGTGGCCAGGTTTGTCCTCCGCAATATTATATTCCGGTTCGGCGTGCCCGACCGGATTGTGTCGGACAACGGCAGCCACTTCCGCAACCAGAAAGTTTACCGGCTAGCAGAAAAATACAAAATTGACTGGAGGACATCGACTCCTTACAATCCACAAGCCAATGGGCTGGCCGAAGCTTTCAATAAGACACTTTGCACTCTCCTGGCCAAGACTGTTAGCTCTAACAAAAGGGACTGGGAAGAAAGAATGTATGAAGCGCTTTGGGCGTACCGAACCGTATACAAGACCCCAACGGGCTGCTCGCCCTTCTCTCTTGTATATGGCTCGGAAGCAATCATCCCCGTCGAACTGGAGATACCGTCCCTCAGGGTCGCCATTCAGCATGGGCTTGTCCCCGAAGGGCAGACCAACACCGAGCGAAGGCTCGATGAACTCTCCAGTCTGGAAGGAAAGCGGCTTCAAGCCCAACAGAATATCCAGGTCTATCAGGCCCGGATTGCACGCGCCTTTGACAAGCTCGTCAAGGAACGCGAATTCAAGAAGGGTGACCTTGTCATGGTCAAGAGAAGAGATCTCATGGCGGCCAACCCCAAAGGTAAGCTAAACGAGAACTGGCTCGGACCCTACGTAGTCCAGAAAGTCTACGAAGGCGGAGCCTATGTAATTGTCAACCACCGCGGGGAGTTCAATTCCCGCCTCTTAATGGAAGGCACTTGAGGCTGTACCACGCCCCAGCGCCCCCATTCAGGTAATAATATTACTCTTCGCCCCATTTTGGGGCGGATTTGCGTGATTAATGTCCGAATGATTTGGCCACCAGCCGGGTTCCCGAAAAAGGGAAGAAAGGAATAGAAAGAGAAAGAAAGAAGAAGCAAAAAAAAGAGAAAGACAAAAAAGAAGAAGCAAAAAAATGGAAAGAGAAGAGAAGAAAGAAGAAGAAGCAAAAATGAAAGAGAAGAAAGAAGAAGCAAAAAGAGAAAGACAAAAAAGAAGAAGCAAAAAATGGAAAGAGAAAGAAGGAAGAAGCAAAAAAAAAAGAGAAAAAAAGAAGAGAAAAAAAAAAGAGAAAAAAAAGAGAAGCCAGAAAGGGGGACGCCCCCCAATTTCCAGTCACCGCCCCGCATCAGCGGGGTACCAAAATTGATTTAAAAAGAAAAGACAAACTCTTCTCTCCGTCCTTCCCGGGCGGTGAGTACCCCTTTGGCTCGGACCTCATGTCCGGGTCATTGACTAGACAAACTCTTCTCTCCGTCCTTCCCGGGCGGTGAGTACCCCTTTGGCTCGGACCTCACGTCCGGGTCATTGACTAGACGAACTCTTCTCTCCATCCTCCCCGGGGGGCGAGCACCCCTTTGGATCAGACCTCCCGTCTAAGTCACTGACTAAACGGACCTTTCTATCCGCCACCTCTGAACGGCAAAAGGGGTCTCTGGCCAAGTACCCCTCACTCGAGACCAGCACGCGCTCCCAATATTGCGGCAAAACCAGGGAGTTGCCCGTTCGGTATGGTGGAGTGGTCCCCTCGTCCTCCCCCTGGGAAGGCGAGCGCTCTCCTGTACCCTGACATGGGTCCCTGCCTGGTCCTTCCAAAGTGAATCCCCGCAAAGACTCATACCCTGCCAATGGGCCCCTACACGAAAAGGGGGGAAAGATACAAGAGCGAGGGAAGAGGAAGGAGAAAACAATATGCACGGAAGAGGAAGAGGGGTGGGAAAGCTCCCTCCGGGATAAATGCACACACCAGGAACGCGTGAAGTCATAAATGCTTTGCTCTATTCAAAAGAGGATCAAACTACATGTGCTGCGGGGCATACCCCTGTGTTACATTCAAAAAAAAGAAAGAGAAATTAAGGGATGTAACGCTCAGTCGATGTCCCTGAAGATGTCCTCGAGGGGGAGGATCCCGACGCAAGGGAAGTTCGTCATATCGCGCAGTCGGCCCCTCAATCCCTCAAGACGGGCGAGCTCCGCTTCGACGGACGCCATTTCAACGTCGGCAACGGCAAGAGCTTCCCTCTCCTCTGCCACCGCCCCTTCCGCCTCGGCGAGGCCAAGTTTGGCCGCAGCAAGATAGCCCTCCAGCTTCTCGATCCGGTTCTTGAAGGAACGAACGCTGCCTTCGCCTTCCTCTAGGGCCTTTCCGTGGCGTTCTCTACTGTCGCGTCGGGCCTTTAGGGCCTGCAGATATTCGTCTGCCTGAGCATCAAGGGCGGCGCGTTCGTCAGGAGCCTGGGTCTCCAGGAACTCGCGGCGCTTGACATATTTCAATAATAGCAAGACCCGCCGTGACCATTCCCCCAGCGGACAGCCAAGCACTTGCAGCGCCCCCGTTAATTGCGTTACGATGGTATGCACCTCCCGATACGACAGAGAAGCATCGCCGAGAAGCATCGTCCGTAAAGTGATCAGCATCTGACGGACTGGCGCTTCTGAGGACGTGTGACTAACTGAGGGCACGACCGGAGGGGTGAATTCTACGGTGCTGTCCACCTCTGCCCACAGGTCGGTATCTGCCGCCACTGAAGATGAAGGAAGGGCGAGGGTCAAGTCGCCCGGCCGGCGTAGCTCGACGAGAGACTCTTGGCCGACCATTGCCTGGGGAAAGGAAAGGACCATTGCCGAAGCCTCCGGTGCCCCCATCGTTTGGAGGTCACCTGCCCCCTCTGCCTCCGTCTGGCCCGACTCTGCCACTCCTCCAAGGGGCAGGGGTGCAGGGGCCGTTACCTCGGCTAGAGGAGGAGCTTCGAGTAAGGCCAGGCCCGAAGCCGTCACCCATGAACTCCTCGCTCGCGGCTGAGATCCCTCCAGATGCGCACGGAGCCCCGCAAATATCTGCTGCAAGAGCGGGTCCTCCATCTGAGCCGGGAGTTTCGGGAAGGGCGGAAGCGGAACCACCAGCTGGGGTAAACGTCCCGCTTCCACGAGCGCAGCCAGTCCCTCTCTCTCCAAACCCAAGACTGGAGCCGGCCCCTTCACCGCTATCGGGCCAATGCTCGGTCTCCGCTTGGCCACTGCCTTCCGGATACGACCAGGCGCCTTCCCCGATATCGGCATCGCCTGACCATGGGAATGGGAATCAGCTATTCGCCATCTAAAATGAACCATGCAAAAGGGAGACCGTGGAGCCCGCATACTCACCTTGGCCGCTGGGATGATGCTACCTTCAGGCGCGATCTCCCCCTCCTCCAGAGGCTCGCCCACCGCTCTGGTAGTACCGGAGGGCTCCGCGGGCATTTCCTCTCGAAGGGCGTCGAGCAAAAGAGCCAATTTGCCCATGACGGCATCGGCTCCCGTTGGACGGTCGATCAGCGCAGCCGGGGCAGCCTCCTCTGTGATCTCAAGTTCGGCCGGTCCTCGAAAATCCTAAAGAAAAAAGGGGGGGATAAGGTCGTCAGTCAATCACAAAAAAAGGGAAAGGAAGAGCCGGCCCAAACAAGCTCACACTCACAGCGGTCTTCCCCACGAGGCTCGAGGAGCCAGCAAGTAAGGGGGCCCCGAAGGCCGGCTCGGGCGGCTCCGATGTCCCGGACACGCCCTCGTCAGGAGCCGCTTCATCGGATGAATAATTGTAATCTACCTCTTCCCCAGACGGAGACTCGACCGCCGTCGGCCCGGCCTGGACCGGCAGAGGAGCTTCCACCTCAGAGTCTCTGCCCAGCACGTCCTCCCTCGGGCTAGGCGAGGCTCGCGCTCCGATCTTCTTCCTCCTCACATATATCAACGTCGTCGGGAGGTCGGGATCAGGCCCCAATGACTCGGTGGCCACCGCAGCAACGCCTGTCATGCAAAAGAAGATAAGCCAGGGTGAATCTACTGGCCCCCTAGGACAAAAAGGGGGGGGGAGCTAACCGTGTAGTCGAAAATATTTACCCCCTTCAGTTCCTGCGACACGAGATGACCCGCGGGCTTCCTCAACAGGCAACGCCTTCTCGGGAATCCCAGCCGTACCCTCGCCCGGGAGCAACACGGGCGCCGATTCCTCCGTGCTGCCCGTGAGATAGAAGCGCATCGTCGCCACGCGCGAATCCGAGGCCAACTCGGGAGGCCGGTCGACCGCAGACGACACGGGCGGCCGATGAATCTCACCAGCTTCGCGGCTCGGTTCGGTCTGCGTGGCTTCGAATTCCTCGAAGGACAAGACACGAGCCACCGGCGAGGCTGCCGTCGGAGCCGGGGATGCCTCGGTCCGCTGCCGTTTTACCGTCTTTTGCCCGGCCACCTTGGCAGCAGCCAGTGCCTTCTTAACGGGCGACTGTGCCCGGGGCCTTCCCGTTGCCTGCGGCAAGGGAGCCGGAGCCGCCGCCGGGGTCGCCTCTGCCGGGACCGCAACTTCACCCATGTCAGGCGAGGGCACGGGCTCTCCCGTAGAAGCTAAGACAAAAGAAGTATCCAGGTGTCAAGACTCCACTCCAAAATAAAAGGGGGGGGGGGAAGATTCAAGAGACACGCTAATGATCGGGAACACTGACCGGCAGGTTGACCTGGCTCGGGACGGGCAGCCTCGAATTCCTCGAAAGACGGGGCTAGTGGTGCCAGAGGAGCAGCCGTCGAAGCCTTAGCCGTTTCTATCTTCCTCCGCTTTGTATCCCGCTGCTTAGCCGCCTTGGCGGCGTCCACCGCCTTTTTCACAGGCGATTTGGCCCGGGGCCTCTTCGCAGCCTTAGGCAAAGGAGCCGTGGTCGGGGCCAGCGGCGCGGCTTCAAAATGCGCAGGCTTCTTCACCAGCCGGAGGAGGTTCCGGTACGTGGCCATCTGCGTGCTGTCGGGATGGTCTGCAAAGAAAAGAGGGGAAAGAACGAACATGCATACACCATTAGTACCTAACTCACCGCGAAAGCCGCAGCGCTGAGGGACAAAACCGAAGAGCAAGAGGGAACTGAATACCATGAGGGCCAGTGTACAGCCGCAGCGTGATCGGCCAGTAGCTCAGGGATATCTCCTTGTCCCGACGTGCCGCCTCCCGGACTAGCCAACAAACGTCCTCAATAGTTTGACACCGGTCCGTGAGGTTGGCCAGATCCGCATGTTTCTTGGAAGAAAGGTGACAGAAAAGATTGAAGTGGTCCATGCCCCACCCATCAGCATAATAATAAGGGGTGTGCAGGCGCTTGCCCAGGATGGAGGCCGTCACATCTTCAATCTTCATCCCATTCACCCGGAGGAGGATATATAGCCACGTGGTATCCTTGTAATTCTCAGGCTTCCTCTCCTCCCGCCTCATGAACGTGCGATACAGGCAGGCCAAGTCTCTCTCCGGACGCCAGCTCTTGGCAGGAGTCCCCTCTTCCTCTATGGGGAATGGATAATTGATGAGGTCCAGACGGTCGCTCCCTACCCGGCACAGGTCCCTCAGCGTCTTCTGATAGCTGTCCTTCGCCACTGGAGGCAGCTCCACTTTCGGCGTCGGCCTCCTATCCCGGGCTTCCCGACGAGCTATCAGATATGTCGCCACCTCCTTCTCTTGCCTGTTCTTGAGCCGAAGAAGATGATCTGGCTCAATGTCAAGTACTGGCACCGGTTGCCGGCTAAGGAATCTCCTTTCGGCGCCATCCCAACAATCGGTCTTGTGCAACCGATAGAAAGCCGTCCGGGCATTCCACCACTTTATATAGTCTTCAGTCACTCGGGGCACGCGACCCGGGGCTGGCACCCTGAAGGAGGCAGAGTCCGCCCGGTGGAAGAAGTCCCACCAGCTTCTAGCGTGCTCGGCGACCGCACCTCCCCGGACGTTCCGCGAAGGCAAGCCGAATTGCGCATGATAAGCAGGGATATGCTGGTCATACCCGAAGTTGCGGCCAAATCGGAAAGGGTAATACGGCTCCAGCAGTACGTTGTCTCCCTTCCGGAACACCAACACGCTCGGGCGGATAGCCAGCGCCCAATCCCTCAGCTCGGGCTCCAGCAACGGGCGCACCACGTTTTCCTGGCTGATAGGGTGGACATACCTCTCCACCTGGTCATCCTTGCATTCCCTCTTATTATTCACGAGCGGGCTTGAATGTGCGGCCAGCGTCCAGAAATGAATGGTACCGGCTGCGTCCCGGGGAACCGTGGTCAACCGGCCCCGAATATCATACATCCGCATGGAAGTAGAAGCCGGTTCTGCACTCGCGAACTCCAGCATCCTCGGCACCAGCCCCCAATCCTGAAGGACTCGCGGGGCGAACTCCGGAAACAGTGAACAAACCCACGCGTTGAAGAAATGCAGTGGGCACACGTACCGGGCCTGCCTCGGGAACTGGTGCGTGCTGATGTCTCCCAGTGCCTTATAAATCAGACAGAGCGCCGCCGGGCACAGAGAAAGTTTAACACCCCACGCCATCTGACACGCCGGGTAGATGGCATCTGGCCGAATCACCGTCTCATCCCCGTACGGCATGGCAAATGAACACAGCCAGTACGTCAGATAGGCGGCACAGTGAGTTTGTGGGTCGACCCCCGTCGGATTGGCCCCGCTCCGACGTCCCCTGGAGGGGATCTTCACGTCATGCTTGGGCTTCGCACGTTTCTTGCGAGCAACAGCGGTGCCAACGCAAGGAAAATCTTCATACTGCTTCAGCCCATCATAGAAATATTCCAGCCATACCGCCATACGCACCCGTTTCCTATCCCCACGGGCGGGCTGCTTCCCCTTGTGCGACAGCTGGTACAGCTCCCGGTATGCCTTCATCAGGTACCGGTATGAATACCCCAGAGAATAATAGCCGTCCCCATTAGTCTCGTCTTTGATCAAGTCCGGGAGGCATACTTCTTCATAAGGCTCCCCGTCAATGGGCAAGCCGCTCAGCTGGCTTAGGCTCCACAAATCAAGAGAAGTCTCTCCCTCTGCCGTGTAGAAGGTATTGGTCTCCGCACTGAATACTTCTATCATGCCGCAACAGAGACCCTTGGAGATGGGATAACCATACCGGGAAGCGTACACGCTGTGATAGATGCCAACTCGGACCAGCAACGGGGCGTAGTTGAACAGTACGTATTCCGTGAACTCCACCGCCCCTTCTCGGAAGCTGTGGGCGTCTTGAAGCTTCAGCTCCCCGAACCAGCCCAGTGATAGTTCGTACTTGAACCTGATGGCCAAACAGTCCAATATGAACGGCTCCTCCCTATAACCCCATTTCAGGGGAGCCAAGAATAAACCAAATCGGGGCGACTCGCCATGCACCTTCCCCGCAGACATGTCCCACCTTGCTGGCGTGAATTGAGGGGCCCGCACCAATTTATCTTCGGCCGGCAGCACCCCTTCGATCCCCAGGACCGGCTTCCATTCCCGGGCTTCTCCCACCAGATACATCGGAATGCTCCTGGGGACGCTGTACAATAGACTGTCCCGGGCATGTAGGATGGCCCGCTCGACGGCTTTTATAGTGCGAAAGTCTCGCCCCTCTCGGGAGCGCAGGTGCTTCAGGAATCGAACAAGGTGCCTATCCTTCGGGAAGTCCTTCCTGTACTCCCCGGTGACCCGGTCAAATGTGAAGCCACTGTCAACTCGGGCAAGCCTCTGGAAATCCATGGTCTCCCCGTCGGACTCAGATGACTCTGCCAAAGCGGCTATCTCCGCGTGCTCTCGATCTAGGTCCTCCACATTGAGCCATGTGACTGCCGGCACGGGACCCCGCGGGATGAGGTCGGCACCGACGGCGGCAGCAGGGGCAGAAGAACCACTTGGGGCGGCCATTTGTCTGCAAAGATACACAAATAAGAAGATCAGAATAGATCACAAGTAAAAGGACTATGAAGGGGCGTTGCTACAAGTTAGATGAATAAATATTGACGATTTCTGACGAAATTTCGGCAGAGTTTCCCCTAGGCCAGAGGCGTAAGGGAAAACACGGGTGCGCGTCCACAAGGAGTGACGGCCCCAACAAAGTCATGGTGGGCCCCGAGAGGCAACACCAGAAGTCCGCCGGTCAAAGGAATCTTCTCCCCTAGCTAAAAATCCCCTTGGCCCCTTGGCCGGTACAACTCACCCCCTATGGGCCCTCACCGGCACGCCTTGGTGCCTCCTTCGCCGGCACCACCTAAAGCCCCCCTTGGCCGGTACGCCCCTGGCGTGAAGACCTTGGCCGGCACGCCCTTGCTAGTGCCTTGGCCGGCACACCCTCCAAGTGCCTTCCCCGGCACACCCTGCTAGTGCCTTGGCCGGCACACCCATGGGAGCAGCTCCCCGGCACACTCCCAGGCCGCCCTCGCCGGCACGCCCCCGGGTGCCCTACCCGGTACACTCCCAGCAGCCGCTCACCGGTACGCCCCCTGGGTTCCTTCCCCGGCACAGCCCCCTCAGGCTTCCCCGGCACACTTGTGCCCTTCCTTCCCCGGCACGCCCCCAGGCGTCCCTCACCGGCACGCCCAGACGGGCCCCTCACCGGCACGCCCTTGGGCCTCTTCCTCGACACGCTGCGCACGGGAGCTTCCCCGGCACACTACCCGCTAGGGGGGACCGCTCCCCGGCACACCTCCTACCCTGTTCACCGGTGCACCCGGGGGGCCTCTCCCCGGCACGCCCTGAGGGGTCTTCACCGGCGCGCTCTAACCGCCGCTCCCCGGCACGCTCCGGTCGTCGCCCCTCCACGACGCCGGAGAAGAAGATGAAGAACGAAGAAGAAGAAGGGAGGGAACCAAAAAAAATGGTGGAAGGAAAGGGGAAGGAGGGGGATGGGGAGAGGAAGAAAACGGTGGGGAGCCTAGGGCTCCCCCGACCTCACAGCTACCCGAAGATGAAGAAGGAAGAACAGGGGAGATGGGGAGAGGAAGGGGAAGACGAGAAAAAAGGGGGGGGCTCCACGGAGGCGTCCTCACCACGACTACGGCAGCAACGGCGGCCGTGCCCGGAGAAGAAGAGGAGTGGCGAGGGGGCGGGGCTCCCGTCCGCTCGGTCGCCAAAGAGAGGGAAAGAGGGAAGATGAGAGAGGGGGGGGATTCGAACGGGCTGACCGTTTGAAGTCCCCCGCTCCCCTTTTTTATATAGAAGAAAAAAAGAAGAGAAAAAAAAAGGAAAAAAAAAGAGAGAGAAAGAAAAAAAAGAAAAGAAAAAAGAAGAGAGAAAGAAAGAAAGAATAAAAGAAAGAATAAATAAGAAGAAAGGGGGAGAATAAAAGGGAAGAAAGAGGAAAAAGGGGAAGAAAAGAAAATGAATAGAAAAAAAAGAAGAGGGAAAGAAAATGAAAGGGGGAGAAGAGGGGGACGTGGAAATAAAAAGGGAGAAGAGAAGATAAAAGAGAGACACGAAAAATAGAGATAAAAAGGAGAGAAGAAAAGGGAGAAAATAAAAGAAGGGAAAGCAAAATATATGTAAGATATTAAAATAAATAAATGTATATATATATATACATATATGTATATATGTACCCACACACTGACACCCCTTTACACACTCATCCGCTCACATACGTGGAGGAGTAAGCCGGTAACGTCCAGTAATAAATGTCCCCGGGGGAAAACATTCCATCCCCACAATCCTGGTCATGCGGACGTCCACACCAGCAAAGACGACTCTACCCCTGTGGCTCTATCCTTGTCATAGGGTCACTACCCTACCACCAAAACAAGCCCGTCTCTGGCACATCGCCTCGGGCCTCAGCTACCACCCACGCCATACAATATCGCCATCACGGGCCTTACGCCTGGATTGGCAGAATCTCTACCTTTGCGTTGGCATTAGCCCCTTGCCAACGAATAAGTCCCTTTCCGGCGCAAGGCCCCGTGCCCTAGCCACCCACTCCGCACAATATTGCCATTACGGACCTTACGTCCGAATCGGCACAGATTCTCCCGTTGCGCTGGCATTCTATTCTTGCCAACGAGTGAACCTTACCTTCCGGCGCAAGACTTCGTGCCCCAGCCGACACTTGCATATCACTCGTCAAAAAAAAATATATAATAAAATAAAATGGGGTTAAAAATAGAGATACCCCGTCGGACTTGTCCCTACACCGGGGACAAGGGTAAAAATGGCAACAACCCGGCTGTGGCGAAAACCCGAAAGGGCGCTACGGGCAAAATTGGGTACCCCGCCACGTGAAAACCCGAAAGGGCGCGTGGGCAAAAGCAAGAGGGGGGCCGGTACCGGCGAAAACCCGAAAGGGCGCTTGTATCGGTAATGTGGTTCAAAAAGAAGAGAGAAAGAAAAGAGACAAAAGAGATCAACAAACCAAGTCAGCTCCCGACTCCCGTCGGCACTGACGAAGAGACCAAGAGACAATAAACCAAGTCAGTTCCCGACATCTTGTCGGCACTGACGAAGAGACCAAGAGACTAAGAGACAACAAAGCATGTCAGTTCCCGGCGTCCTGTCGGCACTGGCGAAGAGACTAAGAGATCAGCAAAGCATGTCAGTTCCCGGCGTCCTGTCGGCACTGGCGAAGAGACCAAGAGACTAAGAGACAACAAACCAGGCCAGTTTCCGACGTCCTGTCGGCACTGGCGAAGAGACTAAGAGACAAAGCTTCAGTCCCCGACACCTCGTCGGCACTGATGAAGAGACTAAGAAACAACAAACCAGGTCAGTTCCCGGCATCTTGTCGGCACTGACGAAGAGACCAAGAGACCAACAAAACATGCCAGTTCCCGGCATCTCTTCGGCACTGGCGAAGAGACCAAGAGATCAACAAAGCATGTCAGTTCCCGGCATCCTGTCGGCACTGACGAAGAAACCAAGAGACCAACAAAACATGCCAGTTCCCGGCATCTCGTCGGCACTGGCGAAGAGACCAAGAGATCAACAAAGCATGTCAGTTCCCGGCGTCCTGTCGGCACTGATGAATAGACAAAGAGACAACAGACCAGGCCAGCTCCCGACACCCTGTCGGCACTGGCGAAGAGACAAAGAGAGAATAGACCAAGCCAGCTGCCGACACCCCGTCGGCACTGGCGAAGAGACAAAGAGAACAACAGACCAGGCCAGCTCCCGATGCCCTGTCGGCACGGGCGAAGAGACCGAGAGAACAAGAGACCAGGTCAGTTCTCGGCACCCTGTCGGCACTGAGGAAGAGACAACACACTGCTTCAGTTCCCGGCATTCCGTCGGCACTGATGAAGAGACCAACATACTACCTCAGCTCCCGACGCTTCGTCGGCACTAACAAAGAGACCAACAAACAACGAACCAGGTCAGCTCTCGACGCATCGTCGGCATCGACAAAGAGAGAAGAGACGAAGACACCCACGGGCACCGCCCGGCTCATCCTTCGCCTGCGCTACCCGTGGGTGGGGGGCATTTGTGGACACCGAAAATTACACATCCAAAATGTCATGCTCAGCCCAGCATCAACGACGGCGCCAAGTGAAGAAACCCCCAGGGAAATCAAGCACAAAAGGCTCCACAGCCCGTGGGCCTCGAAGAAAATCAAATGGGCCACAACTTATGCTCACAATGGGCTCAAAATCGCCCTGGCAGAACCCTCCAGCGGCACGCTCCCTTCAGCGGCACACCCTGCCGCGGCCCTCGCCGGCACACCCCCATGGGGGGTCTTCACCGGCACACCCCCATGGGGGGGTCTTCAGCGGCACACCCCCAGGGGGGGTTCACCGGCACACCCCCATGGGGGGTCTTCAGCGGCACACCCCCCAGGGGGGGTTCACCGGCACACCCCTATGGGGGTTCACCGGCACACCCCCATGGGGGGGTCTTCAGCGGCACACCCCCAAGGGGGGTTCAGCGGCACACCCCCTTTGGGGTTCAGCGGCACACCCCCTTTGGGGGTTCAACGGCACGCCCCCTGGGGGGGTCTTCAGCGACACACCCTGTAGGGTCCCCAGCGGCACGCCCTTCGGGCCGTTCAACGGCACGCCCATCCGGGGCTCCAGCGGTACGCCCTTTTGGCACTACAGCGGCACGCTTGTTCAGCCCTTCAACGGCACAGCGGTGAAGCTCTTTCAACGGGCGACGTGAAGCCCATGCCCTACACATCCTTGGCGCGCAGTGGAGCCGTCTGAGGTGGCAGCTGGTCGTTGGGCCACGTAGCCTACCCCACTGACAGCCAGTACAGGGGCAGGTCAAACCCATCATCACAGCCGGCTTCCCGCCTTCGACGGTCGTGCTCGAAGTCGTCGGTGGCTGGGAGTATAAAAGCCTCCTGTTAAAACACGAGGGGGAGGGAGGACAGACAGACAGGGACGGAGAGAGGAGTTGGAAGAGGAGAAGAAAGAAGAGAAGAAGAGGCCCTCCCGGCCTGTGCTCCATCCGACGGCCACCGGGAAGAAACAAGAGTAAGAGAGAGAGAGCTTGGTGTGTTGGGGGAAAGGGTTGGGGATAGTGGCCAAGGTCTTAGGCCCGGATGTTTTCGTCTCTCTTGTATCCCATTCCTCCTGGGGATTCTTTCTCCTTCTCCCTTTTGTCCATGGCCCCATCTGGGGGTTTGCTTTTGTAATATATATGTAGGGCCACGCCCTCTTGATTCTCATGAATGAAAACCACCCTCTCCGGGTTCCTCTTCGATCTTCGATGTTTTATGCTAGGCTTTGCGGGCTTTTCGACGGACGATCCGTTACTCCCTCTATGTCTTCATTCCTCCGGCGTCTTTAGGGTCCTCCACGTCGATGTAGGTTTCCCCCTTCTGTTAGCCTTGGCTCCGTGAGCTCCTCACTCCCTTCCATGGCCATATACCGTGTCCCCGGGCTTGAGGAGAAGGGGAGCTACCCTTCTTTCTTCCCAACCGCTCAGTTACTAATAGGCCACCCTCGGCCTTGAAATCCCCTGTCTTTCTTCCTCTTTCCCTGAACAGCCACCAAGTACCCCCCCCAGTTGCTAATACCCTTTTCAAGCCTCTCAGCGGTGCACCTTTCCGGCCTTTGGCCGGTACACCTTTCCAGCCCTCAGCGGCACGCCCAGATCAGCCCTCAGCGGCACGCCCAGATCAGCCTTCAGCGGTGCGCCCACCCTTGGCCTTCAGCGGCACACCATGTTCAGCCTCCAACGGCACACTTTGATTCAGCCTTCAACGGCACACCCTGTTCAGCCTCCAACGGCACACACCCTGTTCATCCTTCAGCGGCACACCCCCTGTTCAGCCTTCAGCGGCACGCCCTTCAGTCCCTCAGCTTACCCCTTTGTCCAGTCCCAGTCCAGGTCCCTTAGATGTCTTCGATCTGTCGTTCTCCTTCGCGTTTTCCGAGTCTCTATAAAGGTGTTGCCCCCCCCGGAGGCCCACCTCCAGTTGTCGGGTTCCGCCACATCATGTGGGCGAGTTCCCTGTATCTCCCGTACGCCCCGGGTTAAGGGGAGATGCTGCCGAATTTTTGTGAGAAACTAATAAACAATTAAAAGAGGCAAAAGGAGGCAACAAACAAGCAAGATAACTGACGAAACCTTCCAACTCATCAAACCACTGCCGGCACCCCAACGAGAATTGAACTAGGCTAATTAACCACCTGGCCGCCCGAAAACCCGACCCGCAAGAAAAGAGACCGAACCGAACCAAGAGAACAAACACGGGAGGAATTTTATATGAAACTACACAAGGGTTAAGACAAGAAGAAAAGAAAAGTCTTAAAGCAGGTAATCAAAACTGAGTTAACCTCCATCACTCCCTGCCCAACTCCCAGCGGCACACACACACCCAGCCTTCAGCGGTACCCTCTCTTGAGCCTCCAGCGGTACGCCCCTGCAGCCCTCAGTGGTACGCCCTTTGCAGCCTTCAGCGGTACACTCTCTACAGCCCTCAGCGGTACGCCCCCTGTAGCCCTCAGCGGTACGCCACAGCCCTCAGCGGTACACTCCCGTTTTCCCCTTCGCCGGCACACTATACACATACACATATACAACTTGACTAGGGCATCAACAATAGCAAATAAATCAATAGAAAAATGACGTTAACTAAAGAACTCCAAATGCGCAATATTGATCATAATAAAAGAGGCGGGAGGGGTAATAGAAAAATAAATAATAAACCAATGATAATAATAAGAATAATCATGCATAGAAGAAGAGAAATCATCCCGGACAAAGGCACGAATAAATAGTAAACATCAAATCAGAAATCCCAGAAGGTATAACCTAGAAAGCTCTAGATAAAAGATGCTAATGCCCACGCCGCAGCCCGCTCTCTCCCCGGGACCCGGGGCAAAAGGAACAACAACGCTGCCCCTTTAGGTCGAGCCCGAGTCTCGGGAATTCCCCCGATATGGCCGAGCTTTGATCTAACCTCGGGCCGACATCCTAATCGGACCGGATTTGTTTTCTCGTTCCGGATACCTTCCGAACCTTCATTTAAAATTGCCGCATGCTCGGCAGACATTTGAAGGGATCTACCTCGATTTTCTCATTGTGGCGCTGTCACGGACTTGTGTCCGAATACGAAAGGTCTACGAGTGGCCGACACGGCCGACAGTTTATGGCCTTAATACAACTTTCAGTGTGACCCATCCTTATCTCTCTCGTATAATTAGTGTTATTCCTTTCGGCCGCGGGGCCTCTAATTTCGGCAATTAATCAAGGGTATTCCCTCGTATGAGGGATGTAAATGACGTCGTGACCTTCATGGCGCGACGGGATTCGGTCCCGACACGAACCACACAATCGTCTGACGAAGTCAGATCGAGCGCACCATGGGCTCTCCGGAGCCCGAATAAATTGTCACTCCGGTGACTGGCACGCCCACGCACTTAATAAAACCAACAGACGAACGGGAGCCCCAGTTTAACGGAAAGTGCGCCCACAGGTATTAATAGCGTCCACTGTAGAAAAGATGGGCATGCTATTTACCTTGATAATCCAAGCCTTGTATGGAAACTTTAAGCACTGATGATTGGTGGAAGGCACCGCATTCATAACATCAATGTAAGGGCGGCCCAGTATGGCCTTGAATGTGGGATCCATATCAAGGATATGGAATTCCGTGAAGACTGATGCAGGGCCCAATTCTACATTCAAGATGACCATCCCCATTGGCGGCTTTTTGCTATTATCATAGGCCGTAACCGTGATTGATGAAGGCCTTATCTGTTCCGTGTCAACCCCACATGATTGGAGGGTGATCATAGAGATCACATTTATAGACGCACCAGTGTCCACCAAACATGGGTCTACAGGCACCCCATTGATCTTGACTGCAATACACAAAGCATATTTTCGAGCCTCCTTGGGGGCAAGCTCATGGTGGTGAAATATAATAGCCGGTTGTGTATCAGTTGGCGTCAATACTGATGAGATTTTCTCCACTGGGAGATCCTCATTTACCATAACCCTCTGAAGATACTCCATCAAGGCGTCTTGATGGGTTTTCGACCTCTTGATTAGCTCGAGAATGGAGATCCGAGCTGGTGTTTTATCCAAGTGTTTCAACATGTCATATTGTGTCCCGGGGATAGACTCCTCTGGCTGTTCTTCGGTGTCTTTCTCCGGCTGAGATTGCTCGGGGACCTGACTGTTTTGGGAAAAAATCCGATGGAACATCCTTCCACTACGGAGCACCATGGCTTGTGATTTTGGCGGCACCTTTATAGAGTTAGATATGGGGTTTAGCAAGGGTTCGAGGGATAGTGGTGGAGGAACAATTGATGAAGCAGGGGCAATAATAGGTGTAGGGGCTCTGATGAGTGGTTTGTTAGGTGGAGGCATGGTGGGAGTGGATGAAGCCTCAGATGGACGGCGAATGATAAGGGGTTTAAAAGGTGGAGGCATAGTAGAGGTTGATGGTGTCCCAGATGGGTGATGAATAATGAGGGGTTTCGAGGGTAAAGGGGTTGCGGTGGAGGTAGATGGTGCCTCGGAAGGGTGTTGGACAATAATGGGTTTGTTTAGTAGAGGCGGAATGAAGGCGGATGATGAAGTGGAGGCGTGAGAGATAATGAGAGGTTTTGGGGGTAACGGTGTTATGGTGGAGGTGGAGGGCACCTCGGAAGGGTGTTGGGCAATGAGGGGTTTGTTTAGTGGAGGCGGAATGAAGGTGGATGATGAAGTGGAGGCGTGAGAAATGATGAGAGGCTTTGAGGGTAACGGTGTTATTGTGGAAGTGGAGGGTGTTTGCTGGAGACTCGAAGGGAGGTCATCAGTAGCGACGCGGATGAGAGGACGCGATAGCAGTGGAAATGAGTGAGGTATCACTGCGGGTTGTGCTCCGGGTGGAGGATAGACAGGTGCGGGACGAATAAGGCGTGGGGATTGGATAGGAACGTGATTGGTGACAAGGACAGAGCCGCTTTCCATATGCCAATCCTGCCCTCTTCCAACCTCCAGGAAGGAAGAGATGGGGTTGACTTGGTGGTTAGGTTGTTGGTGCGCCGGTAACGGATTCTGGAGGATGCCCATATTTGGCTGTTGTTGTGGTGCATGCTGAGGCTGTTGTTGCTGTTGTTGTTGTTGTTGTTGTCTAAGAGGAGGTCTCCTGGCCTTCATCATGGTGATGCATCGCCTCATTTCATCCCAATCTATTTGATGTTCATCGTTCATATCATAGATATAATCTCTGAAATGAAAACAGTTTTCCACTGTATGACCCGGCTGTCTATGGAAGACACAATATCTGGAAGTGTCGACGTTCGTGGGCCATATGACTTTTTCCTTAGGCAAGGTGAGGAAATTAGCAGCCATGAGAGCATTAAAGATGTCCGGCAACGACTCCGGCAAAGGTGGGTAATGAGCTCTCCTAGGGCCGATCGGCCTTCTCTGTTGTTGGAGGCCATAATCCCCGGGTGGTGGAACCTGATTATATTGAGGAGGTCGCTATTGTTGTTGTTGGAGATGGAGCGGTTGAGGTATATTGTTCTGGAAGAGATTATTTTGTGGGGGAGGACGATAGGGTTGCTGACCTTGTTGCTCCTGATGAAAGGGGAATTGTGGGGGTTGTGGGGGCCTAGGATTAGCTTGCTGGTTGGGATAGCCAACCGTGCCCACTTGTTCATTTGTTACAACCCCTTCTGTTACCCCACCTTGGGCACCCGTGCCCGGCTTCCTAAACACCTTTGGCTTTGGTGGCTCGAACATATGCATGAGGGGAGAATCTTTCAGCTGTGTTTGGATATATCGAGCCCTCTCATACAGTTCCTCCATAGTGGTGAGTTTGTTCATTGCCAGGACGTGTTTAAATTGTGGAGTGGCATTAGACACGACCATCTTTACTTGCTTCGATTCTGAAATGAGGTCTCTCACTTTCTCTGCCAAGGATCTCCATCGATCGGCAAATTGGGTGAAATCTTCGTCCGGCTTCATTTTTTCAGCCACTAGGTCGGTAATAGAGAAGGAGGGACCGACCCTATCCCGATATTTCTATATGAATTTCCGTTGCACTACGTCGAAGTTCTCAGCCTCACTCGGCTCTAGGGAATAGAACCATTCTAAGGCGGGACCATCCAATGATCTCCTGAAGAGGTATGCCAATGATCTTTGATCGTTCTGCCAAAACGAGGACTCATACATAAAGTCCTTCAGATGAATGAGGGGGTTGCCTGTGCCAGTGTACCGTCGATACGTTGGCATTTCAGAAGGAGGGAGATGGAATACTGGAAGGATTGGTAAAGAGATCTCAGGCGCGGATTTGACATCCACGATCTTTTTGAAATCTCGGAATTGTTCGTCCATCTTGTTCATCCTATGAAGGAGAGATTGAGTGACCTCATTGTAAGGAGCAGGTTGTGGTGGCCACTGAGGCCTTGCAGAAGCCTGAGAAGGGAATTCCGGATGAGAGAGACGTTGTGACATATCAGCAAATGGAACTGACTGAAATGTCGTATGAGGAATTGGTGGAACTTGAGATTGGGGAGGTAATTGGAAAGGGGGAGGTTGCAGACGTGGCATATCAGTAAATGGAACTGACTGAAATGTTGGATGAAGAATTGGTGGAACTTGAGACTGGGGAGGTAATTAGAAAGAGGGAGGCTGCAAACTTGTCTGCACAAGAGGGAATGAGGGAGGGATTGCCTGTGCGGGCTCTTGAATAGAGAGAGCAACTGGTGTTGGATTTTGAGGAGTAGAATCAACAGATTTCCCTTTTAAGACGGCCTGAAAGGCTCGGATCTGATCAGAATTGAGCTGTGTGTTCGCGAGAACACCTAGCAAGGAGGAAATATCTTGTGGCGGGGATGCTTCCCCGACGGCGGCTCGCACCTCATATGAGCGCTCACGGGAGGAACCTGCGTCCTCAGCAGGGACATGTGTCCCCTGGTGACTCGGGGTCGGATTCTGACCATTCACGGACATTTCTTGATCTTTTTCGGAACGTGAGATTTTGCCGGAACGCAATATCATACACACTCAAACCAAGAACAAAGATTAACAAACAAGTTGATGTTTAACGCCTTTTTGTGTTTTCTTTTTGTTTTCCCTTTTTCTTCTTTTTCTTTCTAATTAAAATGTAATAACATACACACTCAAACCATTAGCAAAGATTAACAAACAAGTTGATGTTTAACGCCTTTTTTTGTTTTATTTTGGTTTTCCCCTTTTTTTTCTTTTTTTTCCTAATCTAATGTTCACACCACAGGAGGGACCTTAGTTGCAATATTGATTTCCGCCGTGTGATCTAAGGACACTCGACTCACCACGAATGGGTTAACTATCTCCAAGGAACTTCAGTGGTACAACCAGCCCAGTGAACGAAGAGGGAATCCTTCGATGTCGGGGACTTACGGAGGTCCCAGTGAAGGAGATCCTAGTCTGTCGAGAGGAATTCCCGACGGAGAGTCTTTCCTTCACCAAGAAAAGGTGATCCTAAAAAAAGATGGAACAAAAGAAATAAAAATAAAAGGGAGGTGATATGCAATGCAGTGCTGAATTTAACAGGAGATATATAAACAGACAACAAATATATGCAATAAAAGAAATTAAACAAACATCACAGCACTCCTTTTCTGCAATGATACAAATTTTTTCAGACTTCAAGGGGATTCTGGAGTAATGCACGTAGTGCACGAGGGATGAAATTGGAATGCCAAGAGTGATAGCGGGAACACGAATATAGCGCATGCGGGTGCAATCAGGAGGGGCACACGTGGGTGCCGAGTAGAGGGGCACACGTGGGTGCCGAGTGGAAAGAGTGCTACTGGGAGCACAAATGTAGCGCACGCGGGCGCAATCAGGAGGGGCACACGTGGGTGCCGAGTGGAGGGGCACACGTGGGTGCCGATGGCAAGAGTGCTACTGGGAGCACGAATGTAGTGCACGCGGGCGCAATCAGGAGGGGCACACGTGGGTGCCGAGTGGAGGGGCACACGCGGGTGCCGAGTGGAGAGGCACATGCGGGTGCCGAGTGGAGGGGCACACGTGGGTGCCGAGTGGAGGGGCACACGAGGGTGCCAAGTGGAGGGGCACACGTGGGTGCCGACAATATTTGGGTAACCAGAGAAAACAAAAGAGGTCCCACCGTGATCGCTAAAAAAAGGTGTAGACGGCAAAAGAGGCGTCGTCCACCCTCGGGGGAAAAACAACAATAAACAAGGATAATAAACAATGACAATGATAAAAGGGTGATCGCCAG
This sequence comes from Amorphophallus konjac, assembly GCA_022559845.1. NCBI lineage: Eukaryota > Viridiplantae > Streptophyta > Magnoliopsida > Alismatales > Araceae > Amorphophallus > Amorphophallus konjac. The sequence continues at coordinate 177,282 of JAHNEJ010002085.1, read as the reverse complement.
AGAGGTATAGGCGGCGGGAGTCGTCGTCTACCCTCGTCTGTCTTAGGAGATGGAAATGACGAGATCAACTCAAGAAGAGAAAGAGAATAGGGATGCGGAACGGACTCTGGTACGTGGCGGAGATAGGGGTCGGAAGACCCTCTCGCGCAAACTGACCCCTTCCGGTAAGCGTGACTTACCGTTCCACGAGCAGTTTTTTATATACCGGAAATCCGAGAATCTATGTAACAGAAGTGGAGAGGCACGAAGACTCAGAAGTTGCAACGGTATATCGTCCTCCAGACAATTATAAGGACGATGCAAACAAAGACGTACCACCACAGGACATTGGTCTTTGTGGGGTTCTAACAGCAATGCAATAATATCAATCACTAATGAGTATATATATATATATATTAAGACCACCGCAAGACATTGGCCTTACGGGATTTTACTGCAGCATAGATAATAAATATTATATGTACATACCACCACGAGACATTGGCCTTCACGGGGTTTTCGCAGCGATATAAGTAATAAGTATAACTATATACAAAAGACCACCGCGAGGTATTATCCTCCGCGGGGTTTTTATTATAATAATTATATATATATAACAAGAAAAGAATAAGGGATCAAATAAACCGCCGCGAGATGTTACTCTCCGCGGGGTTTTAAAGCGATGATAGGGGGGATGCGAAAATTAAATGGTTAGGGGTTAGGAGGTTAGCGTGCAGAAATTGAATTACTGGAATGAAGATGGTCGCGGGAGATGACCCACCGCACCAGTTAGATAAGACCACCGCGAGGAACGAGTTCCTTGATCGGGGTCAGATTAAAAGAATGCAGAAAATTAAACCACCGCGAGGAACGAGTTCCTTGATCGGGGTTGGAATTGAAAGTGCAGAAAATTAACCACCGCGAGGAACGAGTTCCTTGATCGGGGTTGGAATTGAAAGTGCAGAAAATTAAACCACCGCGAGGAACGAATTCCTTGATCGGGGTTGGAATGAATGTACAAGAAGTTAAACCACCGCGAGGAACGAATTCCTTGATCGGGGTTAGAATAAATAAAAAAAAGGGGATTAAATAAACCGCCGCGAGATGTCACTCTCCGCGGGGTTTTGAAGCGATGATAGGGGAGGGTTAGAGTTAAACAGTTAACGGTTAGGATGTTAGAATGCGGAAATTAAATTAATGAAATAAAATGGTCGCGGGAGATAACTCACCGCACCAGTTAGATGAGACCACCGCGAGGAACTGGTTCCGTCAAAGGGGTTTAAACAGAAAGTAAATAACAAGAAAAGGGGAAGGGAAGTGTGATCGCCAGGGGCTGAGAGCCCCACAGGAAATGTCCTGATCGCGTCCGCCGCCGAAGCGGGAGCAGTGCGGGTCCTTTCTTCCTCTTCGATCGGCCGGCCGACGAAGAGGGCCTTCTTTGGTTACCCTGATTTTTATTATTCTTTTTGTTTTGTTTTTATCTTTTGTTATTATATTTTTTTGGGTTTTGTTACTTTTATTATTTTTTTATGCTTTTATGTCTTTTTAAAGAGATGTGAGAAAATGAAGAAAGAAACCGAGAGATAGATGATAGAATAAGATAATATGATATAAGGAAAAACCACCAAGAAAAATATAGGTAGAGGGAGAGATGTATTTTAGACAAAACGGAGAAGAACGGGGATGGAGATTTAAAGATATATGATAATAATAAGAGAGAGAAGATAGACTTATTTCTAAACAAAAGTAAAGGAGGATGGAGATGGAGATTTAACAACAAATAACAACAACAAGGTAGAGAACTAGAATAGAATGGCGAAGGTGATGGTCGGGTACCTCAAAGGTAGGAGGGATGGTTGCGTTTTATCCTCGAACTGGGGATCGTGTGAGTTCCTCCTCGCCCCCTTTCGGCCGACTGAAGAAGTGGACTTCCAGACTGGTTAACCCTGCACACAGAACAAACGAAGAGAAACGACTACTAAATAAGGACAACGATGGTGTAGTACCAATTCTTTAGAAACTAATATTGAAAATAACATAAACGAATACGCACCTGGTTGGTGGTATTTGAAACCCCTTTTAGGACTAAAGGGTGGACAGACAATATGATGAGTGAACACGCAAAGGGACCTCTTAGGGAGAGGGATGCAGTATGAACGACAGATAATGATGCATGCAATGCAATGTAACTAGTGAAACAAAGGCAAATAAGACGACGTGGTGAAAAAAAACTTATTGGGCGGCCGATGACGGGCTCGAGAATACGTGTCGGAGACGCGAACGCAGCACGGCGGAGGGCCTTCACAGCAGACTCCAGGAATGGATTAGGCTGAACATAAAACATACACGCATACATATGTGTACAGAGTAGTAAGCCTATTTACATAAACGTATGTATAAATATATTAAACATCTTACACGTATTTACATAAACATATATATGTAAACATATACGTAAACATGTCAAAATAAAAGAACAAGAATTTGGGAAAGAGGGAGAAAAGGGGGGAGGGAAAACTCTTTTTTTATATATTTATTTTTTTAGCCTTTGTTTTAGAAGGAAAAGGATAAGATATATATAATATATATATATATATATATATATATATATATATATATATATAAAATGGGAGAAAGAACTAAAGAGAGAGGGAGAGAGAGGAGAAGAGAGAGAGAGGACCGAGAGGGAGTACGTGAGACAGAGAGAAAAGAAGAGAGAGGGAGTGTAAGAGGGGTAGTGAGAGAATAAGTAAATAGAAGAGAGAAAAAAAATAAATAAATAAAAGGGGGAGGGATCGAGTGGAGACAGGGAACGTGAGAGGGAGAGAAGAGAGAGAGAGAGTGAAAGGGAGAGAGAGGGGAATAAACAAAATTAAAAAAAGTGAGAGAGGGAGATCGAGAGAGGGAAGGAGTTGGAGAGAATAAAATAAATAAATAAAAGGGAATTAAAGAAGGGGGGCGGTGAGAGACAGAGAGAGAGTGGAGGGAGGAGAGAGAACGTGAGGGACAGTGGGAGAGAAAGAGACCATAAAAATAATAAAAAAAAGTAGGTTAAGAGAGAGATCCAGAGAGAGGAGAAAAAGAGGGAGAGAGAGACCGTGAGGGGGAGAAAGGGAGAGTGAGAAGATAAAAGAGAGGGGATTAAAATAAAAAAAAAGGAATGGGAGAAAGAGAGATCGATAGAGGGGGGGGAGAGAAGGTGAGAGAAAGAGAAGAGAGAGGGAGAGGGGAGGATCGAGAGAGAAAATGGGAGAGTGGGGGAGGAGAAAAGAGAAACAGGAGAGAGAAGAGACGGGGAGAGATGGGAAAGGGATAAAAAAAATAAAAAATAGAATGAGAGAGAGAGAAATAGAGAAAGAGAGAGAGAGGGACGCGGCGAGATGGAAAAGAGAGAGAGGGCGAGAGGAAGCCGGAGAGAGAGAGAGAACGCGGGAGAGAGAGGGAGAGGGACGCGGGGGGAGAGAGAGAACGAGAGGGAGAGATGAGACGGGAGGGGAGGAGAGAGAGAGAGAGAGGGAGGGAGAGCGACCGCGGGGGTCGCGAGAGGAGAGAGAGAACGAGAGGGAGAGATGAGACGGGAGGGGAGGAGAGAGAGAGAGGGAGAGGAAGAGAGAACGGAGGCGGAGGGAGAGAGAGAGGGGGTGCGAGAGAGAGTGGGAGGGGGAGTGAGAGAGGGGGGTCGTCGGTGGCGGTGGCTGCAGCAGGGAGGGCGGCGGTGCACGGCGAACGGTGGCGAGGGAGGCCGCGTGGCGAGCTGGAGGCGGCGTCGGGGTAGTGGTGCTGGCGAGCTGGAGGCGGCGTCGGGGGCGGGAGCGACGCCCGAGACGGGCCGGAGACGGGAGCGGCAGCGGCGGCGGGGGGAGCAGGCGGTGGCCGGGGCTCGTGCGGCAGCATGCGGGGGCGGAGCGTGGCGGTGGCCGGGGCTCGGGCGGCAGCGTGTGGGCTGCGAGGGGGGCCGCGGCCGGCGGCGTCGGGAGCGGCTGGGCGGCCGGAGCGCGGCGGTGGCCAGAACAAAAGGGCCGTTGCGGCCCTAGAGTTCAAAAGGGGGGGCACGGGCGACGAGGCCCCCCTGCGAACTCAAGAAAGAACTTTTTTTTTGATTTTTTTTTTACACGAAAGAGGGAGAGAGAGGTTGAGGGAAAGAGAAGAGAATGGAGAGAGAAGGAGAGAAAGTGAGAGGAGAAGGGGGGAGAGGGGGGAAGAGAATGAAGGCGTGAGAGTGAGAGAGAAAGGGAGAAAACCGTGAGAGAAAGGGAGAGAACAGAGGGAGAATGAAGGAAACATGGAGAGAGAGATGGAGGGGAAAAGAGAGAGGAGAGGAGCAGAGAGGGAATACGGGAGAGAACTGAGGGAGAGTGAAGGCCAGAGAAAGTCAGAGGGAGAAGGAGAGAAGCAGAGAGTGAAGGAGAGGGAGAGAGGGAGGGGAGACGGTGGAGGTGGCTGTGGGTTAGCAGAGAATGGAAGAAAAAGGGAGTGAGGGTGGAGGATGGGGTGGCTGTCGTGGGAAGTGGAGGTGGCTGCAGAGGAGAGAAAAGGAGAGGGAGGAGGGAGGTGGTTGTCGTGGGGAGAAAAGAGAAGGGATGGTTGCCGTGGGAAGTGGAGGTGGCTGCAGAGGAGAGAAAAGAAAGAGGGAGGGGAGCTCTCGTGGGGAGAAGGAGATGAGAGTGAGGGAGAGGGTCGGTTCGCAGTGGGCTCCGAGGGGGTCTCGTGGGTGCATGCAAAAAGGGGGGTATGTGTGTATGGTGAGGGGCTTGCGATGGGGTGATGGGTTACGGAGGAGATGAGAAGGAGAGAGAGAGAGTGTGTTAAAGAGAGTGGGCAAGATCTGGACAAGGTGGGAAGAGATTAAAAAGTAATAAAGGATGGGGTCAAAATTTGTTTATTTATTCTTAGAATAAGAAGGGACCAGGCCCATGATCACATGAGCCCATTAACACTTAATAAACTTCCCTTTATTTATTTATTCTTAGAATAAGAATGGGCCAAGCCCATTAACACACTTATTATTATTTTTTTGTATTATTATTATTTTTTTATGTAGAAAAGATAATAGCCACAAGCCCATTAACAAGAGTCTCATTAAGAAACGACAATCGAGGTTTACTAGATGAAAATTGGAGGTCACTCAGCTAACTTAACCGTGCGAGCCACTTTGGGGCGTCTTAGTGTAATACGGGATTTACTCAACGCAATATTTAAAATGCCGTGTCTACACTCGGAGCACTACGATTGGTCCTAGACACCTTTACAAGGATAGATGATGAGTTTTCGAAGGATATCTAGAGAGGGAAAGGCCTCTCTATAAAAGACATCCCTAGGGCCGAGGTTATGGGGTTGGAACTTCTGGGGTTAAGGCGCTTTCATTGTTGGAACTAAATAGGGTTGAAGGGTTATAGAGTTTTCGGGTTAGGACCTTCGAGAGTAAAAGTCTCAAGAGCTATTCTTCCTCCCTTCTACTTGAAACATGAGCTTGAGGGTCGAGAGAGAGTCCCACATTGTCTACGGAGATAATCCAATACCCGGTGTCGGAGTAGGCGAAAATTGCAGAAGACGGTCAAGGAGTTGGCCGCCCACATTCTAGAATGGCCAAAGACCTAGCCACCTCCTGTGTTCGATGGGCAGCTCCTGTTTTCTTCACATTTCCTTCTTTTATGTTATTGTTTTCTTCCATTACACCGCATTATATTCACCCTCACTTCACAGCATGCACGATAGGATAATCTAGATCCTTTTCTTAAGAGGTTTTAATCCAAAATAGAGGGAAGATGGGTGATCTAAAGTCTCATCCATCCCCCCTTTCCAACTCCCTTTCCCGGTGAGCTTAACCCTCAATTGTGTTTAAGATTCGACTCGTAGAGCATTTACTACACCTATGCAGTTCTAATTGGCGTTTTCCACTTGTCTTCTATTTGTTTTGCATTGATTTCGAAGTAGATTCGTAGATAGGAAGCTCTTTATTCTTGGCCGGTTGAAAATGTGGAAGGCAGAATCCCAAAAACTCTCATCCTGAAAGGCATCTCACGATTATCTCTTCCTTGTGGGACGTAGGTACACTGTCCCTGGCAATCATCTATTACTTCATTCCTTACTTTTTACAGTCTAACGTTGGATCAGATTCGAAGGAATGCCATGGATGAGAAGGTGTAATCTTACGATCGGCACATCCACGAAGTTGAACCAATACGGCGTCTACAGGGGGGATTGCATGAGGACGGCGGGGAGGGGGGGGCTCTGTGAGGGGCCGAGGAGGGGGGGTTTCGGGAGGATTTGCTGGAGGGGGGCGGGGTCGGTACAGGGATGGGGGGTGTTTCGCCGGAGGGGGGGGGGTATGCGCAGGGACTGCAGGGAGAGGGGGGCTCTATGAGGGGTCGGGGAGGGGGGTTTGCTAGAGGGGCCCAGGGTATGTGCGGGGATGACGGGGAGGGAGGGCCTCTGCGAGGGGATAGGGAGGGGGGTCTCTGTGAGGAGCCGAGAGTGAGGGGGTGGAGGCGTAGCAGCAGGGAGGGCAGCAGAGGGGGAGGGGGTGCCGACATTGAAGTGGGGGGAGGGGGAGCAAGGAGGACAGCAGAGAGCATCTCTCTCTCTCTCTCTCTTAGAGTAGGGATATTTCAAATATTTCATTACACCTAATGGTGATATATGACACAGAATATTTGTCTCTCGTCGACGGTAGTATATCTAAAAGATATAATCATAATATTTAGAGTTAAATAAAAGATATTCATAATAATAAATTTAAACGAGAGATATATTTGATAAAATCAATATTTAGAAGGATATACATATATAAAATTCCCTAATTATACTCCTACAATCTTTTTCGAGGAGTCAGGACAAGAGGAATTATATAAGCAGCGAGATGGACATCGGGTACGCTAATAAATTGAGGACGAGCACTCCCCCCTTTTGTCCTCGAGCTTTCTGACATTTTCTTAACAAAGAAGAAGAAAAAAACATTAGAAAAGATGTTCCAAGCTTGGAAAGATGTTCTAATGTTCCAATCTTGGATACATGTCATCAAATGGGCCAGCTATAAATCCTTTAATATTTAAATTAAAAAAAATTGTCGCACATTTTGGTGTGCAGTTAATTGAGGCCACACATCTACACCCCCATTAATCAAACGTGGACCGATGTCACTCAGTGCATCAAGCTGAGGTAGATAAACGAGAGATGAGATTTTTTTTTTTTTTGGCCTCTAGAATCATGTCACCCGTCGTTCTATTAGTCCATTTTAAATCAATGGGACGGGAGCATATATGTGTCCCCTTCTGTAGACTTCAAAGATGTACAAACGAGTTACAACTCTTTTAAAAGATTCGTGGTTCAGCATTATCATGTAAAGAAATTTTAATTCTTTTTTCCGACTCTTCATATAAGTTGACAAGACACGTCGAGTTGATCAGCAAGAGGGAGATGTTCGTCCAATCCACCCTTTTATTATAATAATGCGGAAGATCCCCTCGCTGATGTTCTCCAGCTCCTCCTCGTCCTCCTCCTCTAGGTCTGCCCTGCACCGGTAGAGGCCAAAAGCCTGTACACGTCGGGAACACGTGGAGTAGACACCCCACATAGCCGCCGGCGCACCGCCGGCGTCGCTCTTCCCTGTCACCGGAAGATATGCTGCGCCGTGACTGGGTATACCAGCCAATTAGTGGATGGGATAGTTGGGTTCGTGGCTAATATCTATTGGCTAGGAGCATTGCATGCAGGCACATTTTAATATCTTTGTGTGAACAGCCTCCTATTTTATGGATCAGAAGCACAACACTGTCGTGTCGTGTCGTGTCATGTTACTGAAAAGAAGATGCTGGATCTCGCCGGTATGATGCTGCTCGTGTTCTTCTGATCCCTGCTCTGCCTTCGTAGTGACGTTCCTTCATCTGGTAATGCCGCCGCGCATGAACGCCTCCACTCCCCCACTCTCTTCTGCTTCTTCTCCACTCGGTCCTTCCATTTGATGTGTTAAATTGCGGGGCAGCGGATACTCGGGGAGTGTTTGTTCTTCTGCGATGGGTGGGTGCTGGTGGGAGGACCACAAGCCCACCTTGGCAATGGCGGGCCTGCAGTTCATCTACGCAGGGGTAACTCTCCTGGGGAAGTCTGCTCTTTCGGAGGGGATGAGCCCTAGGGTTTACATTGTTTACAGGCAGGGCATAGCTGCTCTTGCTCTGGCACCCGCAGCTTGTTTCTCCCACAGGTCTGTCAAGCCCCCCTGGCCTCCTCTCTCTCTCTCTCTCATGTGTGTTTCTCAGCTAATAATTACAGCAATCTCTTACTACGTACTCGATAATTAGGAAGCAAAACCAGGGTGTTCTAGGCAGGAAAGGCTTCTGCTTGGTGTTTATAGCTGCTCTTGTTGGGTAAGAATCTCTCCTAGATATCTGCTCTTCCCCAGCTTATTGGCTCTTCAAACATTGGAGTGGTCGATTCATGTGTAGTGCTAAAACTTCATATTATTATTATTATTATCTACATAAGGATATGTTTTTTGTGTGTGTGCTTTGCAGCTTAACCATCAACCAGAACTTCTACTTCCTGGGACTGCGTTTGGGATCCTCATCGATGGCCACGGCCATGACAAACCTGGTCCCTGCCATTACGTTTCTGATGGCAGCGCCTCTGGGGTAATTTCTTCAAACTCTGTCGTCGTGGGCCTGCTCGCCATGGGCCGCAAGGTGTTGTGTTCTGTTCTACTGTTTAAATGGCCCATTTGGTTCAAGTAAATGGATAAAAAAGAACAATTGCTTACTGCCTACCATTGGTGTGTAGCAGTTAAATCCACACACTCCCTTCTAATTGGTCCACGTGGGATCGACGAGACTAGAAGAGTAAGGAAATATCAAAAGAATATATCTCACATTTTTTTTTTCTTTGAGGTTCTTTGTTATCTCTCAAATCTCATCAATCTCATATGAGGTTGGAGGGGGGGGGGGAGGTTGGGGAATTTGCCGTAGTGTTACTTTATATGTGAGAAAAATTGTGTATGTTCTTGAACCTAGGGTTGTCACAATTAGCTCACAATTTGTTAACCTTCTCGAAATGATTCAAAATGTTCGAAGACCCAATATGTATTTTGGTTTGTTGGCTCTCTTTTCATAAACCGACGAAAAGATCAATTAGTCCTCTGTGTACTATCCGAATGCAAACAAACAGATAATGAGATTGCTGGCGAAATTAAGCTATTTCGTCTCACACTAACTATATTAATTTTATGTCTCCTGTAATCACTAACTTGCTGAGTCTTTGGTCGCCCATTCAATTAAATGACAGAGACTGCTCCATTTTCTTTGGTTCACTAGCTGTTCGGGTCTGACCCGGCTGCTCGTTTAGGGCCACTATAATAACAGAATAAGACGGGTTAGGATGAGTTATTCATGGATGGGTGAATTATTTAAGTTTGAGAGTCGGAATACACAACTCAGGGTCGGATAGGGTTAAGACCCTTAACCTAGAGATAACTCGTTCCACCTCTCTCACAAGAATACCCTAACCGACCTCAGATAGAATAGGTATCAAAGTAAAAATATGAAAATTCAGAAATAACCCACCTTGGGCCCACCTAGGTTGGCTTATGATCTTAACCTATTATCAAAGTGGCCCTTAATTAATTAGGACAGGTCTGATAGGATCAGCACACGTTAGACCGGTCGATCGATTGGGCTTGCCCTCAAGAAAAGCTCAATCGAAATTCTGAATAAACAAATAACATCATCTACGACCCTAAGTTTTGACAAGAGGGATATGTTTTATTGCCGAACAGGTTAGAGAAAGTGAGTTTAAAGAGCCCAAGAAGCATATCCAAGATAGCTGGAACCGTAGTATGCGTGGGGGGTGCGATCACCATGGCCTTGCTCAAGGGCCCAAAGCTCCTTCTACACACGGGAATATTACAGACACCGCCAGGCTCCCTTCTCCTCCACCCGGTGGGTGACGACTGGATGATCGGTTGCCTTCTCCTCTTCGGAAGCTGTTGTTGCTGGTCTCTTTGGCTTATTCTTCAGGTACTCTCAGAAGCCATGCTAGTAATTCGATCTCCCAATTTGGACATGAATTTGACGAGTGACTGAAAAGACATATGTTTCTGCCGAACAATTTGAAGGTTCACTTAAAAATTCAAATACTCGTTTTTCTAGGGGAAGAACTGAAGTGTACACTAACGGTATACACATATATATTGTACACGTTTTTGTGAGCTTGAAATAAATTCAATAGAACTATTTGTGAGAAAATAAGAGAGCACAAATGCTAAGTAAGAATTATTAGTCTTAAGTATGTAGATGTGCACCGAAGTTTTTATTCCAGATGCACGAAGTCGAGCAGACTTGAATTTTCTCAAACCAAGTATATACTCGCCGCCGTACGTTCACCGAATTGCGAGAACTACACCTGGAGGAGCCTTTTCAAAAGAAGAATAGTCTGTCTACATGAGACAGCTCCTATATATTATACTACAAATTAAATTTTTACGTACATTCACTTGGCTTAATTATAATTTAGGTGCCCATTAACAAGAGCTGCTCGGATCCCCTTGCCTTGTCGGCGTGGATGTGCTTCTTTGCGTTCTTGCAATCAGCTGCTCTCGCATTCTTCCTGGAACCTGACCGAAGAGCTTGGAGATTAAATTCCAGTTTACAGATTATATGCTGCATCTATGCTGTAAGTACTTCTCTCTCTCTCTCAAAAAAAAAAAAAAAAAACTTCTCTCTCAAATGTATTTGAATTAGGTGATCAAAACAGAGATGCATGGCTATTTTAGTTATTAACATTTTTATTAGTCCAAGTAAAAATGGGGCCTATATATGTTAAAATCTTGTCGCCCAGAGCTGCTATCCTCTTAGTTAAACATGACGAAATGGTTCGATGATGGAGATGATCATCTCTCTCGAGAGATTGTCTGACTTGAACCCCGCCCCACCCCTCTCTCGAAAAAAATCAAGGAATAGTATATTTCACTTAAAACTGTTTTAATGCACGAAGAACACCCGATGTGCAGGGAGTCGCAGGATCTAGTGTTACCACCTGGGTGCAAGCTTGGTGCATCTCAAGAAGAGGGCCTCTCTTCTCGGCAATGTTCAACCCTCTCTGCACTGTCATTGCCACCATCTCGGCCGTCATCCTACTCCACGAGGAGCTTCACATTGGAAGGTATATTTTCGAAATTTATATATCTCAGTCTAGCTAGATCCTCTCGTTGCCTAATAATTAAGAAGATCAGATTCCCACAGTAGACAAACTAATTACCTCGGATTGATCTTTAACGGTAGGGCGGGGTTGCCCTCCGAACTTATTAATTCGAGGATGATCAGGACTACTGTTGAAGAGTTTAATTCTCTTGGGTTATCTAATCTGGAGCTCGAAACAATCATGCTCTCACATACTACGTACGTACGTACGGCTGTGAACATGCAGCTTGGTAGGTGCTGTCGCTGTCGTGGTTGGTCTGTACGTTGTGCTCTGGGGCAAAGCCGAGGAAGTTAACATCATCAAGAGGGGACCGAGTCCAGAAGAGGATCTTCCGCGGGTAGCAGTCACAGTTGGTGTTACAGCTCGGGGATGCAATGCCAGCTTGGAGGAACCGCTGCTGGTTGAGAAGCTGGAGGACAGTATCGAAGGGGAAGGAACAGATAATATGAGGATTAATCCTTAATTCAAGCTGGGTTACGGCCGGAGTTAGTTAGGATTACATTCACCAGCTTAGATAGATTGTCCACCTTCATTCTGTATTAGGATTCTTTTCTTCTTTTTTTTCTGTTTGATTTAAAAAAGGACTCCTGGGAAAAAAGAAAGAATTCTAAATCCAACTTGGCTGGCATGCAGGTCTGATCTTAATCCTGAGTCTCATCGGTCAAAATATGGACCATTTGAGATCACGGAGCCGGTTGGTAATTACTTGGCATGCAGATTGGATCTCACCCTGATCACGGTTCAAAATAAATCTTGTATTCCGTATATTAGTTTCCAATACAAGTGAAAACAACATTAAAGTCATTTCTTTTGCTTAAAAAATCATTAAAATCTCATATAAAAAACTTAAGACATCACATGATAAGAAAAGAAAAAACTATAGACAACTTCAAATGTGAACTTGAATGTTCAAAAAATAATATTGTACCCCTTTTTGTGTTTGATAGCGTTGTTCAAGTTCACATTTGCTTTCGTGGTTCACCTCGTTCAACAAACCCAGACTTTGTTTATCCACAATGTCATCCCTTGAACGCATAAACTATAGACAACTTCATGTTCCTATCTATTGCTCTCTTATACACTTCTAAATGAGATCGTCACATAAAATTGGATTTTATCTGGGAGGGCCGATACCGTCTTTAGCCTCGCTTTGATATATGATTAAACCTGAGTTAGTCATCATTTAATCTAAGATTAACTCTTTTTAAAATCTAAATTATTTTGATACTTAAACTTGGAGGATGAGTATTAAATTCAAAATAACCCTGGACTTATTAATGGACATTTAAATCAGGAATAAAAGAAGCATATTATAGATATCCAACTTATTAGAACACCCCGTCACATTCCCCACTTTTCTTATCTAGCTGAAAAGGGGGATCGATTAGTGAGGTACTGTCACATGAAGTTTGGGGGGGGGGGGGGGGAAAGAAAAAGAAACATGCTCACAATTCGTCCGCATCATCTGGATAGAAAAGCAGGAAATTTTATCCCTTTACGTACCCTAATGCTAACATGCTGATGGCCAAACTCACACCAAAAACTAGATTATGTGGAAAGGAAATGCTGATCATGGACATGAAACTGAGATGGCACGTAGGCTCTCCAGGAATGTATACATCCAAGACTGAAACCACGTCAAAGAAGCTCGGATGACAAAGCATCAAAGTTAAAATTACGAAGAAGAAGAAGGTGAAGAAGGTGAAGGAGAAAGGACTAAACATCCGAGGCAAACTCCATCGGACAACCATAGATGTACAGGAAAGAATAAAGAACGATGCATGCAGTCTCTAGATGACTGCAATGAGTCCATCAAAACCACCAGATAACCTATTAAGGGTGCCCTTTCCATCTCGGGTAGCTGTTGTCCATCCTGTTATTCCGGAAGGCACAGCATCCAACCGAGTAGACGATGACGAGGAAGATGAGGAAGACGATGTTGATGACAGCAACCTTCTTCCAGTCATTCTTGAGGTTGGCAAGGACACCCGCCTTGCAAGATTGGCAGTTGTAGCAGAGCAGTGTTTGCTGGTTGCTCCAACTCGTGCAGTCTGGGTTGGAAGAGTTGGGAGTTCCAGCCCACATGGTTGGACTCGTGTATGTGAAGCCACATTCGGTGGGAGGCTTGCAGCATCCGGACTACATAAAACGTGAGACACAAAACACCGTCAGAGCATGCACCTCTCTGCAACACCATTGATAACAAGTTTTGTTTCACCAACCGCATCCATGTCACCTCTAGACAGACATGGAGTCAAATAGGATAAAAGGTTAAGATTCATGCACCACAAAGCCAATCCATTAAACAGGAATCACCTACATGACAAATGTCTACCTGGTCATTCTGAAAAGGTCGATGTATTTGTCTTTAGGCCTATAAATAATTCAAGATGCTCGACCAATTTAAACAGGCCATCTAATTCGATTCTGGTGAATAACGCGTAGAGCTATGGTTTCAACATTTCAACCAACACCTTACCTAACCAAGATTAACATAAGACTTTCAGAGTGGACGTTTGAATTTAGATATAATAGGAAAATGACTGAATTCATAAAGAGCACCATTCGGTATCTTATAAACATATACTGCAGTTTGCCAGAAATTTCATGGAGTGCTAGATGATGGCTCCAAATATAGAGAAGCATAAAGAATTGGGAATTGGCAATCTAAATACCTTTCTCAGGCGGGCCGCAAATGCTTAAATTATTTCTGTTTTACAGTCCATTCCTGTGTACACTGCAAGTGCTTCCTGTTTACCTTCCACTCTTATTGATTTGATCAACAAAATGTGTGCAAACTTCTTTTGGGGTGGCAAGGATGGTGTAAAGCGCCAATGGATCTCTTGGAACCAAATCACCAAACCTATTGATGAAGGTGGATTGGGCATAAGAAATCTGCATAATCTCCAGGTTGCTATGGTAGCCAAACAAATATGGGGGATTATTCATGGCTCCTCCCTATGGTCTAACTATGCAAAATCAAAATTCATTAAGGGTCACCTCAGCTTTATTGAGAAGCCTTTTCCTGCTGGTGTTCGAAGGGATATATTTAACAAAGCTAGGAGGATGGTATTATCTAACACCCGGTGGATCCCTATGTTAGGACAACTGGTGCGGTGCTGTTTTGGCCCCCCAAGTCCATAGCCCGAAGGTCACTTTAAGGGAAGCCATGTCAAACTTTGGCCATCCTGTGTGGTCTACAATTCCGGATTATCTTTGCACTACTATTAGATCCACTCAGCTGCAGGACAGGCCGGATAGATGTGTATGGGCAGCAACATCTGATGGCAAATTCTCCATCAAGTCTGCTTATAATTCTGCTAGATTGCCAGAGACTCAGCACAGCCAACTCAGGAAAATCTGGGCCAATAACATCTCTCCGCGTGCATCTCTGTTTTGTTGGCGCCTCCTTCACATTGCTGTGCCGGTGGACAGCACTATTAAAAATTGTGGGATATGCATCCCATCCAAATGTGTTTGCTGCAGTGATAATCATCAGGAAGAAAGTCTGAACCACCTCTTCCTGACCAGCCAGTTAGCTGAACAGATATGGAAGTATTTCAGACCTTTGTTTCATCCCCGGTGTAGAATCACAGACTCTATCACTATTACCTGTAGGGACATTATTTGTCATACTGATATAAAAACCCCATATGGGAATGCTGCAATCCTCACAATGGTGCATATTGTCTGGGAAATATGGAAGGCTCGCTGCAAAAATAAATTTGAAGGCAAGAAACCATCCATCCGTTTGATCCAACAACAAATAATGGATCAGGTATTCTACTCCCTGGAGCAGATAACATTCAAAAAAATTCCCTCAAACTTTGAAATATTTGCTTTGGCACAATATAGGCTCTGTTATAATATTACTACAAAGCCTCCAAAGATGATCAAATGGTGCTGCCCAGTCGATGGTTATGCCCTCAATGTCGATGGGGCGTCCAAAGGCAACCCGGGACCATCTGGTGGAGGGGGCTGCTTGAGGAGTTGTAGAGGGGAACTCACATATGGCTTCTCATATTTTTATGGAGTGGGAACTAATCTGGTGGCCGAGGCCCGCGCCTTGCTGGATGGTATGCGCATTGCGATGAAGAGTGGTCTCCCGATTGCAGTCATTTACTCTGACTCTAAGTCTCTGATTTCCATGATTCAGTCTCCTTGGAGAATATGTAAATGGTGGGATGAAATCATAGCTATTTTGGACAGCACTAAGTGGAACATACAGCACATTTACAGGGAAGGTAACTCAGTTGCGGATGCCCTTGCTTCTTATGCATGCACTACTTGTCGTAATATGGACTTTGAGAGATGGAAGGATCTTCCTACTCAGGCTCATGGATGTGTTACAGTTGATGCTGCTGGTATGCCTAGTTGGCGGATGTAGGAGTTGCTCTCCGTTTGGAGGCTCTTCCTTTTGTGCTATTTTATTTAGGGGTATGCCCCGAAGATTCTATGTACAAGAATCATTCATTAATCAATAAAACTAGGGTCAAGGCGCTTTTGGCGGAGTTAGCACATATTGTGCTCTCCTCCAACAGTTAACCTCGGCCTCTTTATTAAAAAAAAATAGAGAAGCATAAAGAATGTCCAGCAAAATTTACAATGTTTCTTAAAGCTGAACCGCATAATCATAAATCTACAACACATCATTAGCAAGGTCTATTTATTTTTCAAAAGCAAGGTCTATTTATTTTTCAAAACCAGGGAATAGAAGACTCAACAAAAATCCCCTAAAAGAGAAATTCTCTTAGGCCAATTTAGGGAATATTTCATGCCTAAGAAATTAGATCATTCTGTATGAAATTGGATTATGCACATGGATGGGTAACTTAACCAGCGCTAGGAATTCCCTGTTCCTCGAGGATGAAAGGACTTCCCCCTGCGTCACTCCAATTTCTATCCCAAAATTTTGATAAAGACCGACTTTGTAATACAAAGCAACAAATCTAAATTGGGCTCTTTTTTGAACTTTCTTCTGGGTTAAAACGCTTAGGGTCTCACCAATGACAAAAAAAATTGAAGAAAAGGCAAACAGCTCTTCTAATATGTCACATGGATTAGAAAAGAATGTTATGGCATAAGTTACAAAAGGGACATCATTCCGGTGAAGAGCAATATAAATCAATAAAGCGTCTTCAAAACAGAGGATCATCAGAATTCTGTAGCAAACAAAAGAAAACACGGGTTGTAGTGTTCACAGTATAAAGTAAAGCAAAGCAGAGAAGAATAAGACACAAGAAACAAACCAGAATTCTTGCATAGAACCCAGAAATACAATTTTATTACAATCCAGCACAACCCCCCATGTACCCAAGAAGATGCTCCAAAGGATTCAGAAAAAGACGCATTTGAGCTAAGAGCCCAGCCACTTGCCGCAGATAAAGCCTTTTCCACAACACAGACGATCCAGTGCTCCCCACACCCAAAAGAAAAAGAAAAGATAGCCTAGTTGATGCAGAGGTACCCTTTTCCAGATACCAAAGACAGCCCTCCCCAGTCCCCACACAACCCCTCCAATAAAATAAAATAAAAGTTATCGGAGAACTGAAGATTTATATTTCTTTCTCAACAAATCAGAGAAAAGTAAACTAATAGTTAACCCACTTCCTGCTGATACACCCTTTCTTTTTCAGATCACAAGGACGAAAGACGCTCGCCCCCAGAAGAAAGGAAAGGAAATTATACTCGAGAAAAGATGGAATTCTTAACTACTTTCTGAAAAATTCAGTGAGGAAGCACACCACATTCTTCATTCCCACATCACACGATAAGGAAAAGAATCAAAAGAAACCATCCATGGAAGAATTTATTGAACCACTTTGATCATATATAAATAACCAGACCCTTAGAAATCAGTCAAATCACACATCGGAGGGATCTCACAAGCTTACCTGAATGGGAGTGAGGTTGTCCCTGAAGAACTGGTCCATGGTCTCGTTCCCCTGCTGCATGCTCCTGCACACATTGCTGTCCTGCAGGCAGCTCCTAATCCTGGCCCAGTTCTTATCGCTGTTGACCCTCTTCTGCAGCCAGTTGGAGTAGTCCCCGAGCCGGTACTCCTTGTACCCCCTCCCCGACGCCACCTCCCCGGCGCCCTTGTTGGTCACAACAAACGCGAACACGGTGAAGCAGAAGACGAGCACGATGAGGATGAACATGACGAGGAGGTAGAGCCACAGCAGGCAGGACACGCGGCAGCAGGCGCCGACGATCCCCGCGAGGGAGACCACCATGAGGAAGACACCCAGCGCGATGACCGGCCTCTCGAGGAACCGCTCGCAATCGGTGCTAGCGCGGTTGCTGAGCCAGATCCCCCCGGCCAGGATGGGGATCGCCAGCAGGAAGGTCACGAAGTTGAGGATCCCAACGAGGTTATTGCTGACACGCACCATCCTTCTCCCCACCTCCTGCTCCTCTCCTGCGGCGGCGGCGGCGGCGAAGGCGAAGGCGGCGGCGAAGGCGGGGGCAGCCGAGGCCGATCTAGGGTTTCTGGTTGGCGAGGAAGCGAAGAGCACAGAAGAGGAAGAAGCAGAATGAAGAAGAAATGGCGATGGAGGTGGGTGGCGGAACTGAGGGGGTATTTATAGTTCAGAGGAGTGTTCTTGCCGTAGTGAGCCTGACCAATAGAGGAATGCCACGTAAGATATCTCGAAAGGAACGTTCTCGTGGGCTTCCATGGGGGCATACGCGGTTGACGGTTGTCCTTTTCCGGGGGGTTTTGGTTGATGGACGCACGCGGGGAGAAGTAACAGAGGGGAATAATGGGCCGAAGTAAGATGGGCTCCTTGTGCCGTGTTAAGGATAATGTTCGCAGTGACGGTCACCATTTTGACAAATAGTCTATGTTTTTATACTTAAAAAGGAATGTTAGGATGTGATATCTTTTTGCAAATTTTATTTATTATATTCATCCTGATCATTTCATCTTAAAACTAAATAATTGAAATGAACTCAATGGTAAATTTAGAAGGACCATCGAGCTTAAACCTGACATTTTTAACCATCAGTTTTTTAAATCAAATAAGCGCGACGATCAAAGTGGCAAAAACTGTGACATCTTAATAGCACCCTCATATCTCTCTACTTGAAATCCAGAATAATACATATATATGAACTTGTACAGAGACTGATAGTCTTTGAATTAAAAGATATGCAAGATTATCTCACAATCTAAGAACAAATATTTATATTATTTAGCTTCATAATTCTTCCTATTTGAAAATAAACAAATAATTGTTCATTTAAATTATCTAAAAGAATTACAACTTGACGGTGACAACCACAAACGTCACGTGTCACTCGTTTTCGGAGTCGGGTGACTGCCAACGCGGTTGGTGCTGACTTCTACGTCCAGGAGAGAAAAATGGTCCCCCGACTCCCCTGGACTTCACCGACCACCATACCCTGCCGTAGTTAGGAATACGAGAATAGCTTCATAATTTATTATTTTATATTTATATTTACACATATATTATTAAATATATAAATATTATGTAAAAAAGATCGTATAATGATATTTTTGCACTATTTTAAGTACTCCTTCTACACATAAAAATAGTGTCAAAAAACTATTCGGTAGCCTTTTTACACAATATCAATATTTTTAATGATGTGTATAAATATAAACACATGAATGATACATTTATAATTCTTTTTTTAACGATGGTATATATGCAACCCCCCCAAACAAACAAACAGAAAATCGATCGTTTCCGTTGTCGAGATGAAATCATTCTCAAAATTATGAAAGACTACAGCTCAATCCAATTTTTATATTAATCATACAAATAAGAAAGATTGAAAAAAAATTGTAATCATTGGATCCCTTTATTGACATTTTCAATTTTTTCCCTTCAAGTTGAGGTACCTGTACGTGCGAGTTGCCCAACTAAACCGAGTAGGTCCAAGCGTGAGGAATATGGTTGATCTGATGGATGCATCAAGCAGGTGGATCCATGACATCACAACCAACTGGCTCTTTTCTTAAATTGTCTCATCGTATCTTTAAATCTTTTTTTTTGACACATTTATTTGAAATCACCTGTTCACTTGATCGGATTTATTGAAGTTATTTTCTCACATGCTTGTTTCTAACAACAGCGCATTTAATACAAACCATTTCGTCAAATGATTGTACGGCTCTCGATAAGAATGATAAAAGGTTGTGATAAGAGGCACGATCTGATAATACCTATGGCTGTCAAAAGTGGATTTCAGACCTAAGACCTGGCATGTTTGGACACTATATGATACTAGGTATTAAGAGACCCATTTACCCATTAACAGACCCATTAATGTTTATGTTGGATAAAAGTTCTTCAATTTTTTTATAAATGTGGATCTCTAATCAAGCTCGTTTATCAAGAGTTTAGGGAAGATGTTTGTCGATCGAAAATCTTTAAAGCTCAACACTATACAAATCAGACTCAAATCCGAGCCATTTACCCAACAATTTATAGGATCTGATGTGTCTGGGTCGATGCAGTTTAGGTATCTGCCTTCCCATGCCTGGCCTACTCACAGTCCTATCAACACCCATATCCGAGCCATTTACCCATTTACCTAACAATTTATAGGTTGAAGGTATCTGTCTTCCCATGCCTGGCCTACTCACAGTCCTATCAACACCCAAATCCGAGCCATTTACCCATTTACCCAACAATTTATAGGTTCTGATGTGTCTAAGTCGATGCAGTTTAGGTATCTGTCTTCCCGTGCCTGGCCTGCTGACAGTCCTATCAACACCCATCTTCTCCGTCAAAAATATTTTTTTTCCGCTATGACCCCCTTGGAACTTGAAGTTGTTTGTGCCACAACTTCTTGGTTCATAGGTGTTTAATCGTTGTTTTAGGTTCATTCATCAATACTGCCAATAGCAGACACTTGATTATTCTTATCAACTTTTAATATTCTACTCGCAGCAGTGGTAAATTTGAACTCTTGCCCTTAAATATTATTAGACCATGATGTCTGCAAACATGTATTATCCAGCCTCAAATCTCCCCCCCCCCCCCCACCCCCAATGTTGTGTTTAAAACTTGACAACAATTGGCTGAAACCGTAGAAAGAAATTATCAGACCATGAAACCAGAAAATCACCAGATTCGACTTCTCCAGCCCCCCACTGTTTGGTTTAGTCTCCAAAACACTCGAAATCTGGCTTCTTGTGCGGAATCATGGACCAACAATCCTACAAGAGCAGCCTGACTGCATTAACGTTTCAAAGCACAGGGTTTGGTGAACGGCCCGGCCCCTCACGCAATCTCTTGACGCCACCGTTTTACCAACCAAACCGTGTTTCAATAAGGACCATGTCAGTGGTGATTGCCACCAGCAATCCACCTGTTCGCCAAAATTAGCTGCTAATGAAACTTCTTTACGCCGGCAAACGAACCATCCGAACAAAAAATAGGGTGTTTGATTGGGGTTTGACAGAACAAACAAGACTGTCTTCCAACAGTTTAAAAGACAGAAGGGGGGGGGGGAATAATCTTGTGACGAGGTCTACAAATTATTTTACTAGAAGACCATAATCAGGCAGCAAAGGAAGAGTCCTGATATGGATCCCAAAGCCACAACTGTAAATTTCATCATGTCGACCCGAAATGCAAGTTCAATACCACAGAGAGGACCCAAATGATTGATATTAGCCCTTCCGCCGATCACAGAGGGCCGGGAAAGTTACCATTTTCCCTCTGCTCGTTCCACTTCTCAACCTACATTGTTGAGGAGAAGAATCAATTAGCAGCTTGAACTTATTCCTTTTCCAATCACATATAGACTATGTATACTTTCAATAAATGTTTCAAGAATCCAAGTTCCCATAGACCACAAGAAATTCAGTTGGGTATCTCTAATGTGCAAAAAAAAAAGGGAAAGAGGATAATGGGCCTACAGCACCTTTTGTTCCAACAACAAACCGCTAGACACCAAGCATAAACATGTCAAATCCACAAGCATAGAACCAAGAAGCATAATCTTATTGGAATGCTGGTATCACTGTCATAACACTGTCACGCGACAGGTTTGCAGTTTGTTTATCATGATCAACAATAAGCAGTGGTATAATCTTGATATTGAAGGTGCAATTTAATGTCTAACGTCGTAGTTGTTGCAAAAAAGACTACCAAGAATTGTTCTCTCTCTCTCTAGTGCTTTCTAGAGAGAGAGATTCCAGGGATAGAGCTTCGTTGGGGATTGGTCTCCTATCATGGTCCCGCACCGGTGGTTGTCCCTAGAGTTCTTCGTGATCCAACGAGAGGTCGTCTCTCTTCAACGGGCGCGGTCTTAGTTTGCAGAGAGAGGGGTATGTTTTTCTCCGGCGGGAGGGGAGTCGTCTGCTACCGCTGTGGGTGGAACACATCCAACGGTTCTACCGGATGGAAGCCCGGTGCTTGGCCGGTCCAATGCGGAGTTTGTCCAGGCGGTTGCGACACCTCGACAAGAGGAGACTAGTAGAGGTTGTTGGGAGGTAGGGGAGATCTCATCGGAGTTCCTCCTAACTCATATGGAGTGGATGCATAGATGCGTCTGGGTCAGCCCAGTGGCCGGGGTGGCGGACGTGGCCAAAGACACTCCCTGTTGGAAGGACAGGGTTCTGGAAGAAGCATATGGGAAGTCTAACAGGCGGTGAGGTCTGGTTTCATGGCCGTTGGTCAGCAGGAAGAAGAGGTGTCGAAGGCGGCAGCTGAGGGCTTCGTCACGGTGGACAGGGTGCTGCTGCATCTCCAGCGATGGACTCTAGGGAGGAGGCTTTCCTCAGCCCTAGTAACCCCACCGTCCACACCCTTCATTCCTTGCGATGGGTGGGACTCTCCTTCCTCGTCAGATACTTCGGACGGGTGGTAGCCGGGAGCCTGCAACTAATGCCAATGAGGTCTCGTACAACGGTGGATGTTTTGGTAGTCCTCCTCGGCAACGCAACGATCCCAACAGTAGTCACTTTTGTGGTAGGCGGTGTGCCCTTTGCGGTGAGGATCTCATTTCCGACGAGTGGCGGGGCGGTGGCCGATGCCCTAGGGTTTCAGGCGACGAGTTCGAAGGTGGAAGATGCAGTTCTGGCGGGGATTCAAAATTTGAATCTGTCGCCCTTTCCGCCTGGGTCTGAATCCAAGTCAGGAGGAGGTAGCTCATAGATGGTTCGGGTTCTTCAGGTTCGACTCGGAAGTTCTCGGTTTCGGGTAGTCCGAATTCAGGTATTGAGGGACCCGACTTGGGTCGTTTCCCCTACCCAGTTAGGCTGGTTCTCCCCCCTTGTGCACCAGGTACCTACGCTCCTCTAACAGTCCACGTCCATGATCTGCCGTCGACTCCACAACGACATCCGCAGGCAGCCCGTCTGTCGGTGTCCCCCATTCGGAGCTCGAGGCGCATCCATCCCCAGCGAGGACGTGGTCTGTTGGCGCGAAGGGCTCAACGCCGAGCTCGACAAGAGGCCGATGGCCCTCCCCTTCGCCCACGTGTTGCCATTTTCGAGGTCGACGTTGGTGGGCCGTCTGCGATGTGCCTAGGGCGGGATGCTCCCACCTTGCCCTGCCCTCCTCTCCTAAGGGAGGTGGAGGGTGGTAGCCGGGAGCCTGCAACTAATGCCAACGGGGTCTCGTACAACGGTGGATGTCTTGGTAGTCCTCCTCGGCAACGCGGCGATCCCAGCAGTAGTCACTTTTGTGGTAGGCGGTGTGCCCTTTGCGGTGAGGATCTCATTTCCGGTAGATGGCGGGGCGGTGGCCAATGCCCTAGGGTTTCAGGTGGCGAGCTCGAAGGTGGAAGATGGAGTTCTGGCGGGGATTCGAAATTTGAATCCGTCGCCCTTTCCGCTTGGGCCTGAATCCAAGTCAGGAGGAGGTAGCTCATAGATGGATCGGGTTCTACAGGTTCGACTCGGAAGTTCTCGATTTCGGGAAGTCCGATTTCAGGTGTCGAGGGACCCGACTTGGGTCATTTCCCCTACCCAGTTAGGCTGGTTCTCCCCCCTTGTACACCAGGTACCTACGCTCCTCCAGTAGTCCACGTCCATGATCTGCCGTCGGCTCCACAACGACATCCGCGGGCAGCCCATCTGTTGGTGTCCCCCACTCGGAGCTCAAGGCGCATCCATCCCTAGCGACGACGTGGTCTGTTGGCGCAAAGGGCTCAATGCCGAGCTCGACAAGAGGCCGATGGCCCTCCTCCTCGCCCACGTGTTGCCGTTTTCGACGTCGACGTTGGTGGGCCGTCTGTGGTGTGCCTAGGGCGGGATGCTCTGTAATGCCCTGGATCCTTATTGGATTCTTATTAGGTCTTTATTTATTTATTTCTTCTTCACCCTCTCTCCTCCCTCATTTCTCTCATCTCTTTCTCTCTCTCGTTCTCTCTCGTCTCAGGACCGTTCGACGCGGGGCGCGTGACCGTGGAGAGCTGGCCGAGGCGGGGACGCGATGGAGTGATCGGGACGCGGGATGGAGCGACGGTTTGAGCGTGGCGTGGCGCGATCCCTCGGTGGATTCCGAGATCGGCGCGGTTCGTGTTTTGGCATTTTCGGCGCGGATTAGTCGCTTCGGCGCACGGTTTCTTCGGTGGAGGTAGGGAGACGGATCACCTACTTCTCCTGCACGTTTTCCCTGCAGTTTCACGTTGTTCGGTGCTAGAACGGGCGAGTTTGGGCTCGTTTAGGTAAAACCGTGGTTTTGGGAGTTCGCAGGGTTCGCCGGAAAACGGCGACGATTTTTAGATCAGTTAGTGTCAATGGACGCCCTGGAACGTCCGCGTTCTATAGTCACTGATTTCGTGTCGATTGGCGGTCATTCGGGACCGTTAGGAGCCCGGGAAGTCCGGTGATTCCATTTGGGTCGATTTGAAGAAATCGCCCGTTTCTCGCTGTTTCTTGGCCGATTCGACTCCCGTTGGAGTCTAAGTGTTGTATATCGTCGTTATGGATGTATCCCCTTCATTTCGGAACGAACGGGGCGTGGAAAGGCCACGATCGGGCCGATCCTGTGGTTTGCTCGCCGTGACGCCTACGCGGTTTAACATTAACCGCGTTGGGCTTAGGGCGGCTGGTTTTGGACCGTTTAGAGTGAGTCGGTGGGCGTCTGCGCGGTCGTGCGACAGACCGCCCAATGGATGGCGCTGCCAGGTGTGAGCCGTCCAGTCCACTTGAGCGGCTGGTTCCCAGCGGTTCTGTTTTCCCCGTGGTGTTGAGCGGCCAGGTCTTGACCGCTTAGCACGGTTGACCTTGGGTCAACGTTTTAAGGAGGTTCACGGGGCGGTTTCTCTTAGCCGTCCTGTGCGTTGAGCGGTCCGTCCCTAGACCGTTCTGACCGTCGTCTGACCGAGTACTGTAGTAGGTCGCTTGGCTTGAGCGGCTTTCCCTTAACCGCTCTATGCCTTGGGGCGGTCCAGCCCTAACCGTCCAGTCTTTCAGTACCTTGAGGTATGTCCCGTTGAGCGGTTCCGTTTAAACCGTTCTGTTCGATTGAGCGGCCCTGTCCGGACCGTTCAGCTCATTGAGCGGCCCCTTTGTGACCGCCCAGTGAGTTGAGTCCGTGGTTGTATCTTCTGACCGTGATGGCCTGATCTGTGTCCGTCTGTCTGTGTGTGTGTCATAGGACGGTTAGCTAGTCCGTGTCGCGTGTCTTCTATAGACCGCTGGGTGGTTTGTCGGGCAGGTCAGCTAGAGTTGACTGATCCTAGTGGTCATATCCTTGATCGCTACAGTCGTCTCGTGGCCCTACCCACGACTGCCGGTATCCTTGTCTCTGTGTGCGTTGCGGCTACTTCCTTGGTTGCTTGGTTCGCCTGGCGGCTGGATAAGAAGTCGTTTATGCCCAGAGGGTTGTTCTTCGTCGTTTCGATTTTCGTATGTCTTGGCTTGACCTTGTGGTCTGCCTGTTGTCCTGTGGATGTCTCCTGACGTCCTATGAGGGGTAAGACTACGTTATGAGGTAGCCATGAGTTTTCTTGCTTGGAGTAGGATTCTCTTTCCTACTGTTGAATCGTCATTGTCCGGTTCCGGTCAACCCGTGGTGACCCAGTGGTTGACAGGTGACCTTGTGTGTCTCGGAAGATCTGTCCAGTTCGAGACATGATTCTGGGTGCCTCGAGGTATCGTCTTACCTCAGTTTGCGTGTCCAGGTGTACTGAGGGTCTCGTTGATCCCTCAGGTCTCCGTGTGTCGTTTTCTACGGTTGTTTCCTCTGGCTTAGGATTAGACCGATTGGCGGCGTGTCTCTGCCGTTGTACAACGATCTTGACTCCGAGTTGTAAGACTCAAGGATCGTTGTGTTAGTAGGTCTAGTCGCCTTGTCCTGAGTCTGTTGGCAGTTGTCTTGCTGCCTTGGTGCTTCGTAGTACGTGCGACAGTGCTTCCTTGCCTGTCTGTACTACAGCACTCTTGTTTCAGAGTCTCTGTGTCTAGTGAGCCTCCACTAGTCGTAGCCTTACGGCACGTTACGACGTGTCGACCCACCTGGGAGTTGGTGGAGAAGGCAGTTCCCGATATACGGTTTGTAAGCTAGTTTCCGTGGGCCCCCGCTGTACAGTGGCGTCCTGCTGGGTGGGGAAAACTAGCTAGAGGCCTGGCTCTCCAGCAAGAGTCGGTGTGTACACACGTGGTCAGGGGCGTTGGACTGACGCCGACAGGTGTTACCCTGTCTAGTCACTCGCTACTGTAGTTCTTGTTCTGGTTCTGAGCGTGTCTTAGTCTCTGTCGTGTTTCGGGTGACAGCGCAGACGAGACACTTGTAGGCGCAGCATAAGACGTCAGTGGACGCAGCTGGCTGTTCTTCTAGTGAGGAGGTGCTTCCGTCACGTGACACGTGACTCTCGTGTTTCTCGCACGTCGTGACCTTTCCAGGTTAGCCCTCTCGTGGTCTTGCCTGAGGTCAGTGTTGTGTCGTGTGCACGACGTTCTAGTCGTGTGTGTGTAGTCGTGTCTAGAAGAGCGTGCATGGCAATCGAGTCATGTATGCTTTAGAGCGTCGGTGTCGGTCTAGGTTCTTCCTAGGCTTTTTGCCTGTCTTTGTAGGCCCGACAGATCGGTAACTCCTGACCTTGTCAGATCAGAGTTCGCCTTCCTGTTGCTGCCTGGAGTAGTTTGGGGAGCCGAGGTTAGTCCGACAGCCGCGCTTGTTCGGTACGGCTTTTCCCTTTTCTTTGAGCTATTTCTACTCCTTTCGTTCCGATTTTCTTTTACAGCTTTCTAGTGGTAGTTTTCCTGCTTTACTACTACTGTTGTTTTAGCTGTTGTTCCGTGTTACTGCGTTGTTTTTCAGTGGGGATCCACGTGACCCCTACTGGGCTAGTGACACGAGGCTCACCCCTGCTTTTCAGGTGGGTGGCGTCGTTCTGCTTCCGCGATGCCTGGTGTGGCGTGTCTGTAGCTGTCAGCGGTACCTGCGTCGGACTTCCCCCGACCTCAGTGTACGTCCTTCCTTTCTGTTGATTGTACTACTTGTCTTTAACTCTGGTATAATTGTTAAATTGAAATTGTTAATTAAAAAGTAATTTTATTTCTGCTACTTTAGCAAACCGATCTAATGAAATTTAATTGCTTACTGTTATATCTCTGTGGCTTCAATGTACTCTACACATGCCTTTTATCCCTTCGAAGCTTTACCGCTCTTGGGAGGTCTCGCGGGTTCCAAGTGGTATCGGGTCTACTCGGTAGTTCTATTAGGTATAACCGGTATCCGGGATCCGGGTCGTCACAGGCTCCCACCTTGCCCTACCCTCCTCTCCTAAGGGAGGTGGAGGGTGGTAGCCAGGAGCCTGCAACTAATGCCAACGGGGTCTCATACGACGGTGGATGTCTTGGTAGTCCTCGGCAACGCGGTGATCCCAACAGTAGTCACTATTGCAGTAGGCGGTGTGCCCATTGCGGTGAGGATCTCATTTCCGGCGGGAGGCGGGCAGTGGTCGATGCCTTAGGGTTTCAGGCGGCGAGTTCGAAGATGGAAGATGGAGTTCTGGCGGGGATTCGAAATTTGAATCCGTCGCCCTTTCCACCTGGGTCTGAATCCAAGTCAAGAGGAGGTAGCTCATAGATGGTTCGGCTTCTTCAGGTTCGACTCGAAAGTTCTCGATTTCAGGTAGTCCGATTTCAGGTATCGAGGGACCCGACCTGGGTCGTTTCCCCTACCCAGTTAGGCTGGTTCTCCCCCCTTGTGCACCAGGTACCTACCCTCCTCCAGCAGTCCATCTGTCGGTGTCCCCCACTCAGAGCTCGAGGCGCATCCATCCCCAGCGACGATGTGGTCTGTTGGCGCGAAGGGCTCAACGCCGAGCTCGACAAGAGGCCGATGGCCCTCCTCCTCGCCCACGTGTTGCCGTTTTCGACGTCAACGTTGGTGGCCAATCTGCGGTATGCCTAGGGCGGGATGCTCCCACCTTGCCCTAACCTCCTCTCCTAAGGGAGGTGGAGGGTGACCCATCTGTCGGCGCTTGTAGCCGGCCAGGCGGATCCTCGAAGCAACTAGACACACCGGTGGCGGCAGCGATCACGCCAGGGGAGGGTGGTCCCCCCATGATACCATCCCCCTCGCCTACATCGTGTGGAGGTCAGCCGGTTGCCGATCTTCCCGTGGGCGAGGCATACACAAGCGGGGGCTAAAGTGGTGGTGGAGAAGGAGAGGGAGCCCTTGAGGCCTTGCCTCTCCTCTCCATCCTGTTCGACGAGCAGTTCAGACAGGTGTCTTTGGCCCTTGAAGGAGGGGCTACGATTTGTGCACTGGAAGCCCCATTCAATGGCGTCATTGGGCGTGAGGACCCTTGACTTCTGGAGGGGGACCTCGTGACGGAGGCAGAGGTAGCCGTTTCTCTTCTGGAAGGGATTGGTCAGCAGCCAATCGTAGCATTACCAACCCCTCACCCCGCAAGGAGTCGGAGGATGTGCACTTTCGAGCAAAGGTGGATACAACCGAGGATGCCTATCAGGGGGGATAAGTGTTGATAGGGCGGGACAGGGGACCCTCGGCAAGGAGGAGATCAAAGAAAACCTAGCTAATGTAGAAAGTTTTATGGAGACTCGAGTTAGAGAGGTTACTATTTTGATTGGCGTCTCCTGTGTGGGGGTGGATAAAGACATGAGGTTTGTCTTCTACAGAATTCAACAAAGATGGCAAGTAGACATAGCAAGGAAGCTAAGGCAGAGAAATCTAGTAGAAGAGGGGGAATAGAGACGAAGGAGGGAAGATTTCAGTAGAGGGTTGCTCTTTTGGTCTGGAACGAGAGGGCGGATCGGATCTATTCCCCTTTTGAGCATTGCTTATTCCGACATGGTACACTTTGGTTATTTCAGCATTTTGGGTGTTTTTTGGGCACTGTGTCAAGACGGTGTAGTTGGCGAAGTATGGTGGCTGGCCTATAGAGTCTCTTTTTGTGTCTGGTGGGGGGGGCATCTTAGAGTGGCTAGGTGGTTGCTTTTCTCTTTGTTTGCTCCTGGGACAGAGAGTTGTATGCCGTCTTTTGTATTTGGGAGTTGGTGGGAGCACTCCCTTCATACTTGCACATTCTTACTTTCTCTTTTATATAAACGGTGGTACTATCCACTTTTTTTTTAAAAAAAAAAAGAAAAAACGTCATAGTTGTTACAGTGACCAAACATGCAACACAGCAAATTTGAGCCATAAGCATTTTAGGACCAGTGAACTAGATGCCAATGGTCAATCAACTTTTTTTATAGAACTGAATGGGTACTGTAGTAACTTGCAGTATAACCTTTGATATTCCATAACACCAAAGTCACATGATAACAGGTGGCACTGGGGTTATTCGCCAACTAAAAAATCCATATGCCCATGGAAATATTATGTTCCAATATCATCCAACCCACAAAAACATTTCCATCAAAATCATTAACCCCATTCTGCAGCAGGCTGCATGTGGAATATCTGGTCCCCCCAATGGTAACCAAAGCCATTTGAAGCTAATACAGGAACCAAAAGCCACCAATGGCCAACCAACATGAATTTTGTCTTACATCAATTCTCTCATCTATTAACATTATCAGATCCATTCCCATATTGGCTGGGAACATAAATTGCATCCTATCAAGTCCGGTTTCGGGTGATGGCCTGCAGTGAGCGGTGTTAAATTGACAGGAACTGCACCAGCACCAAAGCTGACGAGGTCTTCCCCCACTTTGATTGACATCCCAGGGGCTTCCCCAACTATGGTACCTGTTCCAAGCATGCCAATGTTGATGATGGTAGCACAAGAGATCCAGGAGGATCTATCAGTGTCCAAGACAGTGAAAGAGATGGCAATGGAGGGTGTTTGCAATGGAGAACACAGTGATGACAGCAAAGGTGACAGTTGAAAAGTGAGCAAGGTCTAAGTAGGAGCTGATGATTGGGCTATGAAGGAGCCAATGCCAGTTAATGGTCCATGGAAAGCAATCATGCTCATTGTCTGAATGATAAAGAATCAATGAATACCATCATCAAGTGGCTATAAGAGTTGAAAAATGACCCCAAGTCAAGAGACAACCAGCCGCATGCCTCTTATGCAGTGGCGGAGGGGGGGGGGGGCAAGGGAGGGCCGCTGTCCTCCCCCCCACCCCCAAGATTTTGTGTTAGTCTAAACCTTCTCTATATGTTAAAAGTGGGTAACTCAGTCCACCGTAATTTGCCCCCTTCCCCTCCCCACATCACCCCAATTAATGTAGACTTTTATATTAAGAAGGATTACATTATCTTACCACATGGAATTGCATTTAGGTGTTGTTTGTTCATGTAATACTCTGATTTTATAATCACCAGACCAGATTCAAAACCGGTGTATTTTTCTAATTTTAAAGCTGGAAGATCATGTTTGCATGAACATAAAATAAAACAAAGTATTTTGTTGGTTTGTTGTGATTTCAACTCCTGTTTTAGTTTCCGATGCGTATGGACTATAAACCAAAACAAGAGAATCTTAGTGCCTCATGGCCCAACGCAATCCCATTTACACTGTTTTACAATCAAACAAACAACCAGAAAATGTTGTAAAATAAAATAACTATGGAGTTTTGCAGTGTTTTACGACGAAATAAACAAGCCCTTAATGTAAGGAAGTTAAAGAAACCCTCTCAATACGATGACTCCTTGTCTTCTTCACTTCCCTAGTTGATTCAATTTCTTTTTTAAGAGGAAATATACCTCCAACACGTATTCCACTCAAGCAAGACTTCTTCTTCCCCTCCTCATGTCAAACCTCTCTCTTTTCTTCTTATTTGTATTGCAACTATTTCTAAACTTGTTAAATAAAAAAATAGTCAGCCCAAAGGTTTCAGAACATGAAGTCTCATTAACTTTATGGGTATCGTTAATGTAATTTTAATTTATGAGAAATAATATCATAAACGTTGTTATGCTATTGCATTGTTATATTAATATAGGTTAATATTTTGTTTGCCCAACCCCAGGGATATTCCCCATTCCATCACTGCTATTATGGATTGGAGCATCCTGTTTGCGGCCATAGTAGAAGGCTTCCCTTTGGGAGTTTTGGAAGAAGATATGGTTGCTTGGTAGAGGCAGCAGTAGACCACCTTCATGCAGAAAAAAGAGAATCTCTTGTCTAAAGATGAGAGTTGGGAAGGAGCTTTCTTATATGAAAACCAATCCTGCATGTGAGGGGCCCAAGGGAAGTCACAACAGAGGGGGTTAGAGCTAGATGCGGTGATGGGTGCATCTTTAGATGGAACTTCAGTTTTTTAATTCTGGGAGGGTCTTCTATTTTTGGGGTGGTTGGAGCCTCGGGGGAGCCTTTCACATTTAATCTGCATCATCCCATGTTTGACTTGTTCTACAATATTGAACACCCCTCCCGCAACCAGAAGGAGGAAAACAGAAAGACATAGATAAAACTTTTCCCATTTTTTTTAAAATCTGATATTTTACTTTGTTATGAGGGAAAAGAAACAAGTAGAGTTAAATGTCAGTATCCATGATTAATTTGAAGAGTGCTGTGAACAGCACATGGACTGCCTCCACCAGATTGCAACTATGTTTTCCATATGGTTCTGGAAAATATGAAACATCGTAACCTAAGAGTTCTCAGCTATGTCAGGGATGTGAGCATCTCTAGCAGGAACATACATAGAATGAACATATATTCAAGAAACATAGGGATACCATGATGAGTGTTTCTCTAAGACTTCACCTTGCTGGGAAATTGGAAGCACTTCTCTCTTTTCATCTGATAGGCATCCTACAGTTCCATAGAGAGGAGGGAAAAACACCAGTAGACGGTTTGCAAGAACTGACATGGGAGCTACCTTAAATGGGAGTCAATTCTACATTTGAACAAACAAAATTTTAAATCATTACAGAGTGCTTTCTCCTATCCAATCCTCTTATCTGAATAGGGAAAAACAAACACCATACGCGAAGGAAGTCACAAAAGATGGAGGCCAAGAAAGAAAGAAAAAAACCATTGAAAATCAGCAAATTGCATTTTCATTGTCATGTAATGAACTGTCAAACTAATTGAAGCAAAATCAAACATACAAAGTTATAATATCTTGAGAGAAAAAAGAAAAGCAAAAATATGAGCACGAGGACCCACCCACTCTCCTGGGCAAAGGGACCTATAATATCTTGCAAATTTTTCACATTCCCCAGATTCTTCACCTTTTGCAGCTAAGCACCTACACAGGCAGTTAATAGCCTAACTCATGATAAAGAAATAGCACATAGCCACAAAATATATTGTCCAGGATCTTTACTTGTGATATTCAATGTAGCGAGTAAAGCAGTGTCTTGTCTGATTTGTAGTAGGAAAGCGGAAATCAGCTGGTGCAGTCTTTAGCTCAATCTGATAGACAAACAAGAACATATTTTTGAGGACACATCAACAAAGATGCTTAGGCATCAAAAGTAGACACACTCAACTTTCCTTCAAAATGGGGATTCTAAAGCTGAGTGAAAACTATCAAAATGGGACAGGTAAAATGAAATGCAAACTACCATATGCACAATTTGTGCAAAACATATATGTTAGATAACTAACACAATCAGAACATATTCCTAAGAATCATATCCATAGCAAAACTGGATAAACCATGAACAGAATTATCATAGCCTTCAAATTGTCCACCACTTCATGAGAAGTGTACAACTCGATTACGGATGCCCACTGATGAAGGGTGATGAATTTGACAACGGGTCATTAAGTTTTGGTGGATCACATTCAACTCAAGATTGTTAAGCATCAAACCTCTATTAATCCTAAAATTCCATATTTCAATGAATTTTAAAAGACATGATCCAGTTTGCATCCGGTTGAGAACCAAAAGAGGTGATCGTGACTAGCTCTTACCATACGATGAGTTCTTACTAAGGAAAACATTGGGCACTTTACATGCATCCACAACCATCCCTCGCTTGTCTCCTCTGTAGACGGGTTCGCTTGGAACTCCTGCAGCCTCAAAAGCTGCAGAAGCTCCCATGGGTAGCTCATAGAAAAATTGAAATCTTCCTCGTTGACGATATATTTGTATGTATAGCAAGAGATACAGGGTCAATTTTCAGATCACAGCAAAGAACCTCCTTCACCTTCTTGTAACTAAAATCCCGTCACTACCATCTAACCGTACAATACGTCCGAAAAAACACACTGGTTTCGACAACAATCCCTTTCCCAATACCCTGACCGAGTAAGATCCCGTCCAAAACGTCATATCCAGAAGATTCACGTCTCCTGCAACCCGATCATACATCGAAGAACATGAATCGCGCAGCAAAACAGCAGTTAACCAACAAAGCAACATCCAATAGATGGAAAATATTGGAAATAACGAGAAACATCATTCTCAGTTCCAATTCTTCGCCAAAAAAGGACAGAACCAAACGCGACGTAAGAGTTCTATAGCCGAAACTGGATTACACATGCCAAAATAGAGAGGAACTGAAAGAGAAAACGGAGAAATGGAATGAAGAATCCCCCCTCTTACCTCCGCCATTCGTAGATCGCCTCCTTCTTCCCTCCCTCCCTCTCTCGGTCGTTCGCTCGCGCGATCGGGTTGACGACGGAGGAAGCTTTCGAAAGGAGGGCTTCAATATTATATGCCCAGGGAAACCCCGTCTATCGACGGCAATGGATCTTCACGATCTGAAAACCCGACGGATCATGCTTTTGACTCGAAATGAGCCATTTCTTCGGATTCGGATCAGACTATCCTGCCCCGAAATTAACCATTTCGGTATCAATTTCGGGGCACCGGGACCCCAGCCCGAAATGACCCCTTCGCCCCTCTGCTTTCCCCAGCTCCCTCCGTCCGACTCCTCGTGCTCTTTCTCTCTCTAGGGTTTCTTCCATCTCTCGAGCTCCCCCCGTCCTCCTGATTGGCGGCGGCGATCTTCCGCCTCGGCGTCGGCGGAGGATTGCAGGGTGGGATTGCCTTCTCCCTCGACATCGCCCTCCTCCATCGTGCCCTCCACGGTGCCCTTTCCTGCTCTCCAGATCTAGATCCAGACGTTGGCGGCGGCAGCGTTTCCTCCACTCCGGCCTTCGTCTCCAAGAACAAGCGGTCCAGCGCACCACCGTCCTCCGTGCTAGGCCACCTCTCAACTCCAGGTTTGCCCTCCTCTCTCTCTCTCTCTCACACACACACACACACTCACACTCACACACACACCTGCTAGGTACGGATGCCGGCGCCGGAGGGGGAATCCCCCCTCCGGCACCCTCTCTCTACTCTTTATCTCTCTCGCTCTCTCGCTCTGTTTCTCTCGCTCTCTGTCCCTGCTCACCCCACCTGGTGTGTGGGGTGCCGGCACCGGAGGGGGAAACCTCCCTCCGGCACCCTCTATCTACGCTCTCGCTCTCCGATCTCTCTCTGCGCATCCAACCAGCTGGGTGGGGGTGCCGGCGCCGGAGGGGGGAAACCCCCCTCTGGCACCCTCTCTCTACTCTCCGTCTCTCTCTCTCTCTCGTGCCCTTGTTTACCATTTTCTTGCCTTGTTTGATTGCTCTTTGTGTGTGATTTGTGTTGCAGATTTGTCCGGATGATGTTGCAGATTTATTCCTATAGTTTCCTATGTATTTAGCCTTTCCTTTGTAGAAATCTGCCTGCTCCCAATGCCTGGGGAAGATCATAGTTATCAAGGCAGTTATCTAGGTGACGCAGAAGAGGCACCCTTCCGGGGACAAGGTGCCAGCTTCCTTTCTCTGTTCCCCGCCCCGCCCCCCGGCCGGCGGTGAGGCACCCGCCTAGGAATTTACCTGCCTAGAAGTCTAAGGGCACGTTTGGAGACGAGATGGCCTCCATCTCTTATACTAAAATCTGTCTGCCGTACCGATGTGCAGGATAAGTGAGATTCTTCATCATTTAAAATCCTCAGAAGCAGCTCTGAGGTTGCTTTGAGAGATTATGAGAATTGGACACTTTTGTATCCGATTCTCTCTCCTCTTTAAAATTTTATCTTCACGGAAGCCAAGAACCACTGTGACTATTTGATGGAGATTAAAAGATGTCGGGGGATTCTGGCTCGAAAGCCACGTTCACGTACGTTCACAAATGCGCCCTAAGATGTGGATCTGGAAATCAAGATCCGAATCTTTATTTTAATTTCGGATCCAACTTACATGCAGGTTAAATGCATGTCAGTTGTGAACCCGAAATTAAAGATCCGAACCCAAAATAATTATCCCCACATGTCAGCAATGTAGCAATGTTGAAAGCTAAGATGTGGATCCGAAAATAAGATTCGGATCCGGAGTCCAAGTGTAGATCCAAGTTTGCTACATAGGAAATAGCTATATTATCTAAGTGGAGTTTAAACACAAATCTTTTTCTGAATTATCATGTAGATGTTGACTCACACTGCATGAACCTAGAACAAGATTCTAAGGCTATTACGACCAAAAAGAACATCACCTATGCTAGTGACCAAGCATGGCAACACTTAGAATTCTAGAGAACTTCTAGTTTTAAAAAGAAAAGGTGCACCTGTTTTCCTTTTCTTTTACCTACATTTTCTTTTCCACATTGTATATACAAGTGGGAAAATGATGAATGCTTTTTTTTTTATGTTGAGGGGGGGATCATACAATAAGTGCTTGCCACCAAGATAGTGATGACAAGGTGACCAAACAATAAAAGCATCACAGAATTGCACCACTTGCAGAAGGCAACGAAGAATTAATGGTCAACATAGAGAGGCCACAACTGATGTATGCAAATCCAACCCCCTCCTCAATGACCGTAATGAAGAATCAGGTAAAACAATCAGGTTAAGCCAAAACTAATTTTAGGCTCACTTTTCATGATTTATAGTAACATGTGGTCATACATCTACTGTAGGGCCAGGATCCTTTAGAAGGTAAATGCAAGCCCAAGCTCCATCAAAAATACATGATAGCCTTGAACTGACTGTAGACCTCCGCAAACGCACAGGTCACACCATGTAACAATCTAACTATTCCAAAAAAAATGTGAAGATAAATAGCAGCTTACAAGACACTAGCTATTACGATGGAGCTGGCAAGATGCGAAAGGTATAAAGTAAAAAAGTGAAGATAAATAGCAGCCTTGTCATTTGTAGGACAGATTCTTGACAGGAGCATCAAAGAAGCCATAAAATAAAAAGAAATGATCTGGATCTCAACTTGGGAGAGCAAGCTGAGGCCCTAAGCTCTTATGCCAATGTAACATAGGAGACAAGGAATAGGGCATTGGACCTATTAGTGTAGGTTCTGGTTCAGCCCCACAAGAAGTGTTAACAGGCTCTAAACAAAGGACATTGGACCTATTGGGAGATAGGCCAGCAGTCCAGGGATTTAAACATAGATCAATGCATCTGAGGTTTTACATTGAAGATTTTTGGTCTCATGTGAAAAAGTACAAAGATCTCTAAATAAGGAGGAAAAGGGACATTGCATTTAACCTTTCCAAGGGTCCACAATAAAAGAAGAATGAAGTGGAAAGAAAAAGATGATGATGGTTATGATGGTTTTTGGTGGAAGAAGAAGAAGACATAAGGATTTTTTTCCCCGCCAACAAAGGGAATCAAATACTATACATTTCATCTCACTTCCTCCCTCCCTCCCTCGCCCATTTATCTATAGCTTCCACACTATTGTTACATACAAAAAAGTATGCTTGATATGGCTAAATAATGAAATTACTAAGAGTTAGAAATTAGAAGTTCAGGATGTTCATTGTTGACCATGAACGAAAGATAAGTACCTTGGAAGGAATTGGTACTGAAGGATGCCCAAAACTAGATCATCATTCACAAACATGTTGTACATTGAGCACATAACCATGTTCCAACTAGTCCCAAGCCCACATAATCTTAGTCACCACCATGGTTGGTAGATGAACTGCTAAGAAGGGTCCCAGTGAAGGAAAAAATGTTGGATGCAAATAGTTTCACACACATTGAGTTGTTCATATGAATCCCCCTAGTAGATCTAATGCATCCATGGTCATTCAAACAGCTCCTCCTAACCAAAAAAAGCCTGCTAAATAACAAAATCTTCCTTGATGCAACTATCCTAAATGACTAAAAAAGGAAATGTGCAATAGGCAGATGCCCGAGCTTTTTCTTCTTTTCCAACAAAATTATATGGCTCAGAAAACTATTTCCAGTCTGTATCTCCAGTAGCTCAAGCCAATCTCACAACTTGCAACTGTAACTCGGGGCAAGCCAAGACCTTTCTAGTGAGAGAAGCTTTGGGGTTTTGGGGTGGGACGGCATGGCTGGCGGGGCGGGGCACCCTCCGGCATTCGTCTCCGAGGTGAACATCATCCCCCTGGGGAGCCGTGGGTGGAGGTAGGGCTCTCTCCCCAACGCTGTGCCACATTGGTCGACTGTAAGTCTCGTCGGGGGTGCTAGAGGAGGGACCCATTGGGGCGGCCTTAGGCTGGAGCCGACCTGCTTTAACTGTGGCCAGAGGGTCCACGTTTGGCGGTTCTGGACGCACAAGGTGCCACCTCCTTTCGGGTTTAGTGGGGGCTCTGGAAGTCACCGGACGTTCGCTAAAGTGGTGAGGAGCAATCCAGCTCCAAGACCTAAGGGGCCTGTGAGTAAGAGATGGGTGGATGCTTGGGTGTTCCCGTCGGATTCCTTGCAGGGTAGGGTCGCCTAGCTTAGGCAATGCCTGTGGGTGATGATGCTGGAAGGGTCGATTAATGCTGAGGCGATCAGATGGCGGCTGAGATAGGTTCATAGTTGTCAAGGTGGGCGCCCAGGCGTCTTTGAAATGGCTAGGCGGTCCAGCACCTTGTTGACAGTGGAAAAGGCGAGTTAGGCGGTCGCCAAGGCAGGCCAACTGTGACCCGTCCGAACCGGATCCGACCTGGTTATGTACGTTTAACTTTTTCTTTTTTATAATTTTATTGATGTTATTATATTCTTTTATAATTTTTCTGAATTATTTACATTTACTTTTGAATCTTTTGCATTTACTTCTGAAATTTTTGTAATTTTTTGATATAATTTAATTTTCTATAATTGTCACATAATTTAATTACAGTTATTTTTTCATGTAATTTATTTTTTTATTTTTTTCATATTTTTTATTCTTGATTTATATATTGGAGGATATATATTTTAGATTTTTTTAATTAGTGACCGAAGTGTCGCCTAAGCGACGCCTAAGCGGACGCCTTGTCGCCTAAGCGCTTAGGGACCCTGTGAACGCCTTGGGTCGCTTTGTCGCCTTGACAACTATGGATAGGTTGTTGGCGACTGTTGGGTGGTCTCGAGGGTGACTAAGTCTACTTTTTTGGCGGTCGGGCGGGAGGAAGTGGTGGTCTCTAGGTTGGTTGAAGTGGGTTTCCTTGCGGTGGGGGTGTTCTCTTTCGTATCTAGCGGTGTTTGGAAGTTAAGGGGACTCTCCCCAATCCACAAATGAGGAGACTCCGTATCATTTTCGAAGGGATCCCGCTACATCTTTGCAATGTTGAAGGCCTCTCTTTCTTAGTTCGGAACTTTGGCCGGGTGGAAGGGGGCTCCTTGGGTTTCACAGTGATGGGTTCGCAGACGGCGGTCATGGCTATCATTTAGGTGGCCAGCCTGGCGGTAGTGCCCTCCGTCGTCACCATGGACCTCGCCGGAATCAACTTCATTGTGCGACTTTGGGTCTCAGAGGAGCTTTCGATTGCGCCGCCGTCTCAACTGGGCAACAGACCCTGCGTCCGGAGAAGGAAGATGTACGGTTGGCCCCGATTTCGACGGGCCTTTCAAATTCGAACTGGGTGGGGCCGAGCACTCTTTCACACCCTGGTTCATTGGCTGGTCCGGTTCATGTCATGGTGACTTCAGATCGGTGCTCACGTGGTTCGGGTCAAGCTCCAGGGCTCGCGTCTGGTGCCCGTGACTTACCCATTCCGTCTTCGAAGGGCATTTTCGGGTCTTCGGGTCCCTGCAAGGGATTGTCTTCCCCACCTAACATCTCCTACGATCATGCGCCCCTTCTAACATTTGCAGTGCTCATCATCGTTGGGCCTGTCGAAGTTGGCCACCTCTCTGGTGGCTGCCAAGGGACTCTCCGGCTTGTAGTCGCCTTTCTTCCCCCTAGCTTTGCCTTGGCGGGAGGTGGACGGTCTCCGAGGTGTGCCTCTGTCTGCTGCAGGGGCCGACAAAGGCAAGCAAGTGATGGGAGAGGAGGTGCAGTGCTTGGTTGGGCCAGCCAGGGAGTGGAGGGTTGGCGCACAAATAGGGGGAGATGGGGAGCTCATGCTTACCTATCGTCTGTCGAACTCCCTGCCTAGGCTCTGAACTCCTAATGAACCAAAGGTCTCGGCGGCTGTGCAACCTTTGGACTCTACTGCAGAGAAGAAGCGTTGGTTGTCAATGGAGGAGCTCCAGATGGGCCTGGCAGGGGAGCTATTGCAGGCCAAACTCTGGAGGTGACTGCGGAAGACTCGACCTCCTTGCCGCTGGTGACGGTCCCTGTGGCTTCTGTTGGGAGTAGGGGGCTGGTGAAGGTGGTCCCTAGGCTTCGAAGGTTCAAGAGGAGGCTCTATCGGAGGAGGAGGATGCCTTCTCGATGTCCCTAGGGGGAGGTGCTAGTGTGCAACCTCTGGTGGATGTAGTTGTTGCTAGAAGCTTCGCAAGAGTTGTTGGGAGAGGTTGATAAGTTTACAAAGGAGCGAGTGAGGGAGGTGGTCGATAATGTTGGTATCTCTTGTGTTGGCATAGAGAAGGATGTGAGGGGTACTTATTCTAGTATTGAGAAGAGGTAGTGGGCTAGTATTCTGCAGGCAGAGAGGGTGCAACAAAGAGGGGAGAGGGAAGGGGCTGATGGTGGTAGGGAGGAGAGGGACACCCCGTTATCTTCATGAGGATTGTCTCATGGAATGTGAGGGGGTTTGGGGGGTTGGAGAAGAAGAGGGCGGTGAGAGAGTTGATCAAAATATGTAAGATCAATATTCTTTCTATCTAGGAGACCAAGTGTGAAGATGGTAGGGATTTGCTCTTGAGGGAGATCGGAGAGGCTGGACTCGCCAAGGGGGTTGCTTCCCCAATGGTGGGTAGGTCAGGGGGGATCATGATCTTATGGAATCTTTATGAGGTGGAGGAGGTGGTGTCAGATAGACAAATTAGTAGGTAGGCCATTACCTTACACTTCCATAATATAAGGGATGGTTTCGTTTGGGATTTCACTGGATTGTATGAACCTCAATGGAGGGAGGAGAAGCGGATCATGTGGGATGACCTGATTCGCCATCATCTTTTTTCTGGTTGGCCTTGGTGTGTTGGGGGGGATTTCAATGCAGTGGTTGTTCCGTGGGAGAGGACAGGTGATAATATATATACTGGGGAGATGGAGGACTTCACTGATTTCATTAAGGAGGTTGCGCTGGTAGACATAGGCATGGCTCATGGACAATATACTTGGTACACTTTACGGGACTCAAGTTGGACAGGTCCCTGGTCTCTGTTGATTGGGAGGATCACTATCCCCATGTGCAAGTGCTTCCTTTAGATAGATCGGATTCTGATCACAAACCTCTTCTCTTGAAGACTAGCGGCTTGCAGGATAGGAGATGCATTTTCAGATTTGAGATGTTTTGGTTTAAAGAGTCTGACTTTATGGACACTGTCAGGAGTGCTTGGACTGTACAGGTTGGTGGTAGATCTGCTATGGCAACCTTGGTTAGAAAGCTGAAGTATACTGCACAGGTTCTTAGGACATGGGGGTTGAGAAAACTATACCAGGTAGGGTAGCGAAGGACAAAATCTTATAGTAGCTTGAGGGTCTTGACTACTTAGAGGAGGTAGGCTTGATGGATGTAGAGGACAGGAGACTCAGGGACTCCCTTGCAATATGGTTTCAGGGTAGTAGAGGAGGTTTATCAGTTTCTCACTTGCAATATGTAGATGACACCATACTGTTCTTGATAGAGGATGAGCAGTAGTTTTTTATGGCTAGGCTTCTACTAGTTCTATTAGAGGAGGCCACTGATCTCAAAGTCAACTTCCAGAAGTGCACGTTGGTGGGAGTCAACATGGAGGAGTGGCCTCTTTAGAGAGCAACTTGCATCATGGGTTGTCAAATAGGAGCCTTTCCTATCTCTTATCTCGATATCACACTGTCTCTTGGCGCTCTTCATTGTGTAGACTGGCTTCCTATTATTTAGAGATTTGAGTCTAGACTAGCTGGCTGGATGGCTAGAATTGTTGTCATATGGAGGCAGATTGGTTTTATGCAGATCAGTTTTGATTCCGAAAATTGTGGCTAAGAAGATTGAGTCTATTCAGACCATATTCTTTTGACATGACAGTGGAGGGAGATGCATTGGCTGGCATGATATTCCATGGGGGAGAGTGGCAGCTAGTAGGGAAGAGGGTGGCCTAGGATTAAGAACATCAGGAATTTCAATTTAGCTCTCTTGTGTAAGTGACTATGGAGGCTGGGGGCTAGAGATAATAGGCTCTGAGCGTAGGTTATTAGGTAGAGACATTTTGGCAGGAATAGAGTCTAGGTTTTAGTACCGACGTCTCAGTACAGGACTTCTCCCCTCTGTTCAGCTCCAACACCTCCTCTCCTTCTTCCTAAACTTTCATCCTCAGGCTGATGGGGAGGATGAGTGATCTTGGAGGTGGTGTAGGGAGGGGATCTTCTCGGTTCGCTCTTCCTATGACATTATTTCAGATGGAGGCATTCGTCATAGTCTCGCCTCTCAGGTTTGAAAGCCGAAGAGTCCGCTGAAGGTAAAGCACCTAGTTCGGGGGATTTCTCACAAGAGGCTTTCTATGCGAGACAGACTGCTCTGGTTCCTGGTGTCTCGTCAACTTGCTACTTCTGTGGAGAGGAGGACGAGATTCTGGACCACTTGTTTGTAGATTGTCCCTACTCACAGAGGGTGTTGGGGGAGCTTACTAGGAGGACTCAATATGTTTTCAGCCGGTAGAGAGAGGTGTACTTTCTAATTCAAAGGTGGGGGCAAAGATTGGCTTCTTAGAGGAGACAAAACCATATGGTGGTTGATTCTTTATACTACTCTATGGATGCTGTGGGGAGAGCAAAATAATAGAATTTTTAGGAGAGAGGTTAGAGCGGAGGATGCTATTGTGTCCTTTGTCTGCATTAGAGTGAGGGAATGGGTTGAGCTTCTTTACAATGTGAATTCCCAAAAGTCCTCTATTTTTTGTTTTGTTGGGGGATTAGAGCGCCACACTACCTTGGTGTGAACCTTTTTTGTATAGGGAGTTTTCGTTGTTGGGTATTTTTGGCCTATACTTGTACTTTCTCTTTTATATTTAATACAACAGTGATACTATTCACTTTCAAAAAAAAATTAGGGGCAAGCCAACTTTATTCTAACTCAGAACCTCCCTTAAATGATAGCTCTAATTTATAAGGACTTATTTATGGACTTGCCACTCCTTGTGTGTATCAAGTATCAAAACCCTGAAAACCAAGTCTACTCGTATAAGTCGGCTTGAATCAGCCACATATAGTGAGACAAGATTCCTAGTAACTTTTTGGCTCCCCTAAAAGGATAGGAAAAAACTTTACACAAATTCTCGTGAGTAAAATGACCGCCAATATTAATGCATAAAACCTACATGTCCTTCTTGTAGGTTGCCCCGCATCTCATTTGAGAAACAATATCAACATACAGCCATTCTCGTAAGTACTCTACTCTAATTACAATACAGCATCAAGTATTGTCAAAATTGTTGACCTTCTTTTCTAGTTGCTTCCTAATAAACCCCCCCTTGGGTTGAGATGGGACTCTCTCTCTAGTTGGTTCTGGAGAGAGCAGCTTTGTGGATGTTTGGTCATGCGGGTGGGTTCTCAGGCTTCGCCCTTAGGGCCCCCCGGGGGGGTATGGGGCCATTAGTCCTCTGGCGGTAGGCAACGGGGAGTCGTCCAAGCTCCGACATGCTTCCGGTGTAGTTGTCGTGGGCGTCTTCAAAAGTTGTATAGCTTTTCGGAGAGGAGGCATAGACAGCAGCCACAGGTAGAGCTTCCTTGCATCAACGGACGATAGCCCCCCTGGCGATCTTTCGCTGAGGTTGTTCGGGGTAATCCGGGTGGACGTGGGCGTGAGAAGGCTGCTCGAAGACTAACGCCCTCTTAGGCGCAGTGGAATGCTTTGGACTGTTGGGACAGGGGCTGTCCCCATGGATCTTCTCCATGTCCAGATGGCTTGGCTACGACAGTGCGTCTAGGTGGCCCTGATCAATGGGGCGGTAGATGCGGAGAAGGTGCGAGCGTTGTTGGAGGCGAGAGGAGGAGGTGAAGGTTCATGGGAGGTCTAGCAAGTTGTGAGGTCGGGTTTTCTAGCGGTAGGCCAGCAGGAGGAGGAAGCAGCAACAACGGTGGAGGCTAGCTTCATTGTGTCAGATGTGGTCCTGCGCATCCTTCCTTACATTATAGGGAAAGGAGCCTTCCCTAACCTAGAGGAGTCCACCGTACACATCAGGTTGGAGGACCCCCCTCATTCTTTGCGATGAGGAGGGTCTCAATTTTCTGGTCAGAAGCTTCGGTTGGATGGTCGTCGGGAGCCACGAACTAGCTCCGGTGGGAGGCCACACGATGCTGTATAACTCCATTCGGCTATGTGGTAAGGTGGAGTTTCCGGAGATCATCTCGTTTACCATCGACGGGGAACCCTTCGTGGTGCGGCTCAAAGTGTAGGCAGTGGAAGGTGCGGCAGTGGCGGTGGTTCTAGGGTTTTAGGGGGGCCGCAATCGGGAGGAAGATGAACAGGGGATTCGAAATTCGAAGGTCCGGATAAGGCTAATGGCTCGAGGGGGCCGATTTGTGATTGCGGGTACAACTTACTCGAGTCCGGACCCGGCCTCATTATTGAGCCATCGCGGACCGAAGACGGTCCCCATCGCCGCCCGTTAGGTTGAGGGCTGCAGCATAGGCAAGGGAATGACAATGGGGAATCTGCCTCCGGCGCCGGCCATGGCATTCATCTCTGGCTGCGACCCTCGCACTGACGGTCAAGCAGGCTTCCGAGGCGGTTATGGCAGGGAATGTCCAGGGACCCTACACAGGGTCTCTAGAAGGTATTCCGTCTTCCATGGCACCGGTGATCTAGTAGGCTACTGTCTTCTTGAAGTAGCGGGGGGTTGATAAGTTGGTTAGGTGCGGCACACTAGGCCAGGTGGAGAAGCACCAGGGGGCCGACCCCTTGCGGACGATGTCGCCTATCAACCTCTTACCCCAGACAATCCTGTTGGAAGTAGTTGGGGGCGTCGGTGAAGGATAGGAGATCAGGGAGGTGTTGGATGTGGCCAAGATGTAGGTGGAGGCTCTAGCCATTGTTGCGTCTACCAAGCATCTTATCTCTCCTATGCCAGTGCCAAACCTACCTGTGCCCATCTCTAGGTGGCATCAGGGGATGGAAGGGCAAGGCATGGATGGCGTTGATGTCCTTTTGGGGGCGCTCCTCGTACTTGTCAGCGCAGGCCCTCTCTCCCTACCAGAGTAGGGTCGATAGCGTCCCCTACATCGACTACCCGTGAGGAGCAGGTGTAGTCGGTGCTTGGCTCGACAACGGAAGGCTTGGTCGAGGATGAGGCAGAAGCGGCGCAAGGTAGAGGTTGCCTCTCCCGCCGGGCATCTGACAGCCCAACCAGTCAAGTAGCCCTAGTGTTCTGTCTTCCGACAGAGGTGTTCTCGATGCTTTCGGCGTTCCCCAAAGGTCAGAGGCAGCGAGGTCTGACGGCGGCGGTTGTAGTGGTGGCAGGGAGGAGGGGAGCCCTCAGGGCTTTGTCTATTCTCTCGCTCCTGAATGATGAGAAGTTTGGGCAAGCTCTTCTGGGGATAGAAGCAGGGGATGCATCTGGACGTGCGAAAGAGGCTTTCAACAGAAGATCTCGGGAGACGAGATCTTGTCGAAGGGTCCACCAGACTAGCATTAGATAGGCCAACAGGAGAGTGGGGATTCTTCTAGTGGGGGTGGCTGCCAACAACATTACCTGGCAAAGCCTCCCCTGCCTTTTGTACTAGAGAGTCAGAGATAGAGGGATAGGATCTCCCATTAGCACATCTTCCTTCTGTTCAGCCTGAGGGTGACCTATTGGTGAAGGTGGGAATCGTTGTGGAATCACTCAGGAGATGGGGTGTTCGAATAGGGAAGGAGAAGGGGGT
The DNA here is from genome assembly GCA_022559845.1 of Amorphophallus konjac. NCBI lineage: Eukaryota > Viridiplantae > Streptophyta > Magnoliopsida > Alismatales > Araceae > Amorphophallus > Amorphophallus konjac. The sequence continues at coordinate 132,579 of JAHNEJ010002085.1, read as the reverse complement.
CTTGACAAAGAAGATGTGAAATCTTAATTAGGGTGGAGAGTTTCATGGGGGAGCATGCCAGAGAGGTGTGTAGTCTGATCAGAGTGTCCACTGTAAGTGTTGGTAAGGATGTGAGATCTGTCTTTTGCAGAATCCAAAGGAGATGGCAAGTCGATATATAAGATAGGAAGAACCAATAGAAGAGGGGATGTGGAGAGAGAAGAGGAAAGGAAGGAACCGACAGAGAGCTAGGAGAAGGGAGAAGGGCTGAGCTAGTAGTTTGGGAGAAGGGTGATCTACATTGCTCTTGGAGGGGGGTGAGGGTGATTATGTGGTGTTGGAAGTTGCTCGGGGGAGGGTTTTGGTGTGCGCGGGTCTCTTGACAAGGCAAAGTAGCTAGTTTGGTTGTTTGTTTGGCCTTGGTGTTCTCTCTTGCTTTGGGTGGGGATCAGTTTTGTGGCCAGGTTTTTGTATTTCTTTCTTCTCCATTTGCTCCTGGGGCAGTGTGCATCCTGTCGCCTTTTGTATTTGGGAGTTTTGTGGGAGCACTCCCTCCTTACATATAAATTCTTTCTATTTTTTATAATACATGGTGCTATCCACTTTTAACAAAAAATATATATATCCCCCCGGTGCAAATAGACTATTTTGTGGCTATTTCTTTCCAACACCAAAACAACTGTCTTCTTTTTCCTTTTCTGCTGGCTTTCTCCATGCCTGTGTGTAGCAGTGCTGGGTGACTATCAAAATCCATGTTGACAAGATAGAGTCGCTGAGACAAGAATACTTAGGGTGCATTTGGGAAGTGTATTGGACTTTGGCTTTTCCCCAAAAGCCATTAGAGAGAGAAAAAGCTCTTTTAGAGGAGCTTTTGGAGCTTTTGAAAAGTGGAGGGTTTTTTTCCTCTCTCTCTCTCTAGAACTTAAAAGTTGGCTTTTGAAAAGTTTGATGTGACTTTGGTGCATTTGTTTTGGCTTTTGGTGGGTGGGGCTCGAGGCCAAAAATCCAAAGCCAATACAATTCCCAAATGCAACCTAAGGTAAATATGAAGAAATTGTGCATCAAATGAAGTGGAAAGGCAGACTAGGATCTTGGTCTTTGCCTCAGTTGAAATTCGATTGATGATGATTATTATCATGTGGTTCCCGCTGGCCTTTTGTGTTGGTCTTTGCGGGTTACTTTGCTATGCGCATTGCCTGCATCAGCACGTAGCCTACATTAGCATCTCACAGAGTCTTATCTCAGTCAATTCTAGATGGATTCTTTTTGACAGTGTCAAATCATTTGAGTGGGAGTGATTCTAACTCCCGAATTTTATTATGACATGGATTGTTTCCATCATGTTCACATTCAAGATACTGTTCTTACTTTTGTTGCCTGGACATATTCTAAGTCATCTCTTCAAATTTTGTTATTTTCATTTGTCAACCCAGCTAGACAGATTGCTATGCTTTTTATAACTTTCTCAATATTTTTGACTTTGTCAAATGTTTCAACCTACAATTTTCACAGAATTTACCATCCTAAGTGCAACTTGAATCTAAAGCAACATCTCTTTTCGAATGCCATATAGTTGGACCAGCGAATCCAATCTATTGCAGACTATGTATATTATTATTATTATTATATTCTCCAGTCATCTAGGTGCAGCAACTAACTTTTGGGTGGTAGTAATTTAGTTCAGGATGCACAGGCATGATTGAACTTTCTTGGCCTTGATGAATGGAGACATTTTACCTATCGGCATTAAATAATTGAAGTTAAACAATCTTTATCCTTCTTTTAATGCTTATCGTTATGTTTTAATCCACTTTAAGTTCTGACAGGATTTTTTTCTTTGTTTGGTCAGTGTATTTGCACCTTTGGGTGTTGAATTTTTAAGCCTATAGTGTTGGATGTTCTGGACTGTCCAATATTTGGAGCTGTATGGCTGCAAGAGGAACCATTCAGGCCCCAGGAATGATGAGGCATGGTCCCTTCCCTAGCCTTGGTCCTGCAGGTCATCGCCCTCTGGAGCCACTCCCCCCTCCTGAACTGTTGGAAAATAAGGTTGCAGTTCAGAGTGCTGAACTGGAAACACTCGCTAGAGAAAATCAAAGATTGGCGGCAACCCATGTAACCCTGAGGCAAGAGCTTGTTATTGCTCAGCAGGAAATGCAGAGACTGCATGGACATGTTAGTAATGAAAAGATGGAAAGTGACATTCAGATGAGAGGATTATTGGAGAAAATTGCTAAAATGGAGGCAGATATTCAGACCGGTGAGACTGTGAGAAAAGAACTGCAGCAGGCACATATGGAGGCACAGAACTTAGTAACAACGAGACAGGACCTGACTGCCCAAATGCAGCAGATGACTGAAGAATTACAGAAGGCACTTGCTGACATTAAGAGGATACCTGAACTGCATGCTGAGCTAGATAGTTTGAGGCAGGAGCATCAAAAATTGCGGTAGGCATTATCATGATATTTTTCCCATTTTCCTTGTTCTCCCTGTTAATTATATTCTCCCTGTCTCTTCTTGATGCAAACTGAAATTATTTTCATTTTATGCACAAAAGGGCTGCCTTTGAGTATGAAAAAGGTTCAAATATTGAGCAAGTGAAGCAGATGCATGCAATGGAGAAGAACCTGATCTCGATGGCAAGGGAAGTTGAGAAGCTACGTGCTGAGGTGCTGAATGCAGAGAAAAGAGTACATGGTAATGTAACCCCCATATCCCGTCCTCATCTTCTTCTAAAGAGAAGGAAATCCCCAATTCCAGTGAGAGGATGCAATCAATGTTCACAAGTCTTCATGATAATATAGTTAAATCTTATTTGGATTTAGTAGCCTTGGCCCCTCGACATGGGTCAGTCTGGGTACCTCTCACGAGGAGAGAAGGGGTGTCCAAAGCGAGAGAGAGAGAGCAATCTGTCCGTTCCTGCCTTATTTTGAGCATTCTTTTTTTACTTTAACGATTTAAAATTGTTTTCTGAGGCTTCTTATTTTATTTTATCTACTTACAGCACCAAGCACATATGAAAGCAGCTATGGCAGTGCGGATCCTGCACACCAGCCTGCAAGCCAATCGACAAACTACACGACTTCTGGTCACGGTCACTCACTCGGCTTCGCCAGCGGAGGCTACAGCCACACTGCTGGCTACTCGAACCCCAGCTATCCAGATGCTTATGGAAGGTCTCAGGTTCTTGGCAGCGGCATGCCAACCGAAGGAACTGCTTCATACGGTGGCGTTAATAGTTATGGCTTATACAATCCTCCAAGAGGCGCCCCGCCATCTGCACAGGGCTAGAAGAAGAAGCGTTTGCTTAGGGGTTGACTTAATATTTTTCCTCATTGCAAATAGTCCCACAGTGGCTAACTAGGTTATGGACTTTCTTGTCTGGATGGTTTTGTAATCAGCAAGCTGTTATGATCAGCACGCTGGGTAACTCTTGACTTGTACTGATATGTTAATGTTAGCAAGCTTTGAAAGCTTTCGTGCGGTTCTAATAATTGCCATCCAACTTAATCTTCTTCTATCTTTCTCTGTAGCAGGTTTTGGAGACCCCGCTGTATTCTCGGATGGTTGTTGGGTAGAGCAAAGAAATTGGACTTTCGCGTTTATCTACTCGTGTACACGTCAAAAACTAATTTCAGCTAATCTTGTCAGCCCAATAGCGTCTGTTCTCTAGCCCAACGCAAGAGCCCGACTCTCTAGGTCCACTGTAGAGAGGAGAGAGCAGGATCCCTATGAGTTTGAAATACTCAGAGTTCGTTTTGTTTTGTTTATCTTTTTATTTGTTTATTTATATACGGTTTAACAATATCGGAAGGGGGTCTCTCTGGTTTGAAATACTCAGAAGGGGATCTCTCTGAGTTTGAAATATCCAGTGTAGCGACCCAAGATCCGGATACTGGGAAAGGAACTCGATATCATTCGAATCCTGACTCGTCGTCTACGAGTCGGGGTTCGGAAGGGCTAAAAGGAGTGTGGAGGTACAAAGAAATAGAAAATAAAATAGGACAATTCAACAATTAACAGAAATAAATAAACAACTACAACAACAGAGTCCAGTCCAACAGAAAATACAGTCTAAGGCAGAAGAACGTATCCAACGCCAAGTGAACACTCGGCCCGGTAAGCTAGTAACTAAGAACCTCCGCACAGTACTATCGAATCTCGAGGAAGAACCGCCGCACCTGAAAAGTAGGGGTGAGTCTCCTATCACTGGCTCAGTAGGGGTCCCGCAGAACCCCAACCGTAAACATCGGTAGCACAGAAAGCAGCAACAGCAAGAACAACAGTAAACACGGTGGCCGGTAAAAACTCGGCAGTACAGTTACTCTTACCGAAACGAAACTCAACACCCCGATCCCACAGTCGGGAACGACCAGACAATGAACCACCCTAGTCACGCTACTAGGAAAATGACCACCCGTCAGGAACTCGACGTTGTCTAGGGGAAAGCCCTCGGCATTGGAAGACACCCGGAACTCCACGAAAAATCACGTCTCGCAGACGTGAAGCGGAACTCGACTCATGAGGAAACTCACATCACGTGACGAGAGTACCTTCCCACCAGAAGCAAGGTCGGATGCGTCCACTGATGACTTAGTCCACAGCCTCAGGTGTCTCGCTATCACGCCTTAGGTGGAGACTGAGACACTGCACAAGTAACGAGGAACACAGAACAAGGACTAGCTGGGGTCGCGCTCGTCAATGCGTGTCCACAGCCCCCAACTACGTGTGCACACACAGACCATCCGCTCTAGGTCGGGTCCTCTAGCTGGTGTTTTCCCCCAGCCGGACTCAGGCTGCAAAGGCGAGGAGCCCTACGGTAATCAGCCTAAAAACTGTCTCTCTCGGGTTAGCCGTTCCACCACTCCCAAGTGGGTCAGCACACGCGTGCCGTAAGAAGGCTACGATCAGTGGGAGGTCACTAAACGTGAACACGGAAAGTCACTCACGCACCCATCGCGAGCAACACGGAGTAACAAGTGGTACGACGCCACCAGACTCGGGACATCCCACTAGACCTACTAAATCCAACGGTCTTTGAGTCACAAGACTCGGGGTCAAGACCGTCGTATAGGGGTAGCCCCACGCCGTCAATCTGCCCTATTCCTAGGTCAGAAACCACGGTAGCATGAATACCGAGATAGCTCATAAGCCTCCAAGTCGATCCCCTATCCAAGGGAAAAGCGGGAAACCTCCAGCCCTAGGCTGGTTGATTGGACCCACAGTCCAAACCCATACACCTGGCTCACGCGGAAATCACCTTCCGGAGAAACCCATGACGTGCGGGGAGACCCCACCGCACTCATACCGATACACGGTGACTCGATCTAACGAGAACACGAAGGCCCGAAACACATGGGGTCACCCGGACCCACAAAACTCATGAGGCGCTACTCGAGGTAACACGGTACCTCCAGACACCCCAAAACACGGACACAGAACTCACGGGGTGTCCGGGACACTCACGAGACCGAAGGTCGACCACTGGGTCACAACGGCACGACGAGCACGAAGAATCGCCCCCTAGACCGCTAAGGAGCCTAGCGGTCTACCCCTGGACCGCCAAGGAAATGCTAGCGGTCTACCGCTGGACCGCTAAACACTCAAGAACACACGAACCCCTAGCGGTCACTCCTCGGACCACTAGGCAGGTGGCGGTCTTTTGCCTGACCGCTAGGCAATGCCTAGCGGTCCGTCGCGAAACCGCTACCCAACCGACCTCAAACGACTCCAAAACAGAAAACGGTCTTGCCATGACCGCTACCAAGAGCCTCACGGTCTACCCATGGACCGCGAGGCACTGGCTAGCGGTCTACCTCTGGACCGCTAAACCCCCCGGCGGTCTATCGCGTGACCGCCAGCCTGGAATCGACACAGGGGGACCCCCCATGATCGCTTAGCGCCCCTAGCGGTCTCTGGAACGACCGCTAAATCATCCCGAGCCCAAAAACGGCAGAAATCATAGGAAAATCCATTCCACGCCCCGTTCGCGCCTACGCGAAGGGGAAAACAAGGGGAAACTAGTCCCCTATCTCTCTAGCACCGAGAGGCCCCATTCAAACCACAAAAACGGGGTTAAAACCTTAGATCCGGCTCACTCTCCAAAAATATATTTTTTCCCAAAATTCACAAATAAGCCCGCTCGGCTCACCACGGCCTACCAAATTCGCGGGAAAGGAAGTGCACGAGCTGGGGATCCATCTCCCTACCTCCACAGCAGATTCTGCACCCCGAGGATGCCGGTCCGCGAAGAAATGCTGTTTAAACCTCCTCCGGTTCACGAACGCACCACCGAGCTTCCACGCGCCACCGGCCCTCGATCCTCGACCCGTTCCTCGTTCCTCGCCTCTCTCCATCGCCGCCTCGCCCTCCTCCGCCACCGTCGATCGCCCGGGGAGAGGGGGAGAGAGAGAGATGAGAGAGAGTCAGAGAGAAAGAGAGAATGTGGAGAGAGAGAGAGGTTAAGGGGGTTAGTTATAGGAAAATTCGAAAATTCTGAAAAATACCAAAAAATAGGAAAAATACCCCATGCTATCCTCAGAAAACGCACAACGCAGTGGTAACGTCCCGGTATCGGAGAACGCAACGGTTCACCCTACACGAGGTTCCGAAGGTCCGACTGATGAAAAACACGTGTAAAACTCAAAACGCGACCTGGGACCCACACAGGTGTTCTGAAAGTTCCAGAAAAATATCGGCGTGCTCCTTACAACGCCACGGACCTAAGGAAATTCACGGGTACACCACCAATGGGTCCGACAATCCGGTATAAATAGTCTGAAGCTCAATCGGATATAATCCGCAATCCACGAAAAGACGATTCGAAATCCACGGATCTTGATCCGAGAAACATCCGAAAAATCCGGGACATTACATCCAGAGTCCCCCGAATTTGTTTCATTTTATTTGTCTTTTATTTGTTTTTTTATATATGATTTAACAATGCCCAGAGGGGGGTCTGTCTGGGTTTGAAATATCCCAAGGGAGTCCCTTCGGGTTTGGCGATTTTTTCCAATGTTCAACAAATGCCCCCCCCCAGTGCGATTCGGATCCGAAGACTAAGGCCAACAGCTCATGTGCTTCACAATTTTCATCCCTTAGTCTTCATGACACGGTGAGGAGTCTTGTTTAGATTCTTCCTTAGATAGATATTTTTTTGGATTATAGTTGAAAGACATTATATTTTGGTCTAGTGCTTCAAGACTATGCGGTGTTATCATCGAATCTTTGCAAAGTTTTAAAGTTTGGGCCAACCTCCGGTGTTATCATGCTTTTTGCGTCAGAACATCTAACTTTTACTACCAATTTGATCGAAGAAGCTATTTCTCAACTTGACATTGAGTTTTATTCTCTCTTCCTTCTCTCTCATTTTTTTCTTTTTTTTTACACTATCTTCGAGAAAAAACTCAGGAGAGTGCACACCATTTTAAAAAAATGACATATGGACTACTCCACCAAGTCAACCCTAAGATTGAATTACAAATCTTATCAACAGAATTGAGAATGAGGGCTACAACAATTTTTTTTTGTTTTGGTGTCCGAAATCTTTTTATTCTTCATTCTCTTTTTTGTTGTATTTATTGTATTTATTTCCCATGTATATCAGTGAGCTCTAAAATACTAGAGTTTCTTACTACCCTTCGCCTTGGTCTTGTCTTTCTGCCTTTGAATGGAGTTCAATTTGGGATACTTCTGTTTTTATTTTTTATCTCGCCTTTCTGACCTTGGGTGAATCTTGATTTGAAAATTTTCACTTAGGTCTTATCTTTTTAGCTTTGTCATAAACTTTGTTTGAAGTTCTTCACCTAACCCTTGTCTTTCTAGCTTTGGAATGGAGCCTGATTTGAAATTCTTCACCTAAGTCTTGCACGTATTGTGTATTAATTACTTTAAAAAATTGGGTTCCTCTGAGTGTTGGTGGAGAAGGTTAACTCCGGGTATCTCTTCCTTTTTCTTCCTCTTTTTTTTTTATTTGAGAGACATAATAAAGAGAGAAGGGGGAGGAGGAAGAGAGAATTTCTCTAAGTTTGCCACACCCGGAGGGACTCACTCCGGATTCACAACTTACACGGAGAGAGAGATTGAGAGAGAAGAGGAGAGAGGGATTGAGAAGAGAGAGGAGAGAACTTGGAGGGGATCCTTCTAAGTTTTCAAGATCGGGAGGTGGTCTCTCTGGATATTAAGAACTCGAAGGTGATCTCTCTCTCTCTCTCTCTCTCTCTCTCTCTCTCTCTCTCTCTCTCTCTCTCTCTCTCTCTCTCTCTCTTTAAATTTGAGAGAGAGAGATGCCCGGAGAGGGGTACCTCCAGGTTTGAAATATATGGACGAAAGCCTATGGATTTGTTTTGTTTATCTTCTTTTTTAAATATTTGATTTAACAATATCAACAGGAGGTCCATTCGGATTTGAAATACCCCAAGAGAGTCTCTCCGAGCTTGAGGATTTTTTTCAGGGTTCAACACTACTGTATCGTAAATGATGTTTAAAATAAGGTGATCAACTGTTATCTCCCTCGTTTCTCTCTGCTTTAAAAAATTATCATAAATCAAAACAGAAAAACATAAATCAAGATTGTAAGATTAAAAATATTAGAAGACTGAGGTTCAAACTATTAGAAACATGCTGTTTAAAATATTGGAAACGTCCGCAGTGATCCCAAATCCCTGAATGCGTATCCAGTACATATCATACCCATGTGTCGCGACGTGTTCTTCCCTGTACAACAAACCGTGCTTGATGCGAGGGTGGATATAAGATGAAGGCGAAGACTGATGCGGGGTTTAATTGTAAGACGAGCAATTAAATTTATTTTATGAATGATATTTTAAACTATGATATTTTTTATTATATTTTCTTTGAATTTTACTTAAGAATTAATTTTTTGATTTTAATGAGTTGAACGAGAGTTTTGACTAAGAATTTAATTTATCGAATATAGGTTCCTCACAAAGAAGATCGTGAGAGTGAATTGAATTTTTACCTCTTCAAGGTGTGAACTTAATATCTTGAAATTCTTCTTCTAATTTTAATAGAAATTGTATCTCCTCACAAAAAATACAGTTTCTAGTTAAACACACATGGTTCACCGACAAATTATTTTAATTCCCACTCCTTCCAATCCTGTAAAAACAGATTTCACAATACTAGTCATTCTGAGAAGTTTTCCCAAATAGCGATTAGCCTCAACAAAGATTCCCCGTATCCACTCGGAGAAACTATCTCTGACACGGCCATAATACTAACATTTTCCCACCTCTTACTTGCTAGATTTTTTTTTTTAACGAGGGATAGTTATGTTAGAATTTGAGTATGGTCTTGAAGAGACGAAATCTCGCGCTGTGTCCTGAACGGGCTGTGGATCACCAGAAGATGAACTGCAAGACAGGGAAACGTATCAGAGGGCCCAGGGGGTTTCCCTGGGGAAAAATCCTCCGATGGTTAAGTCAGTAGAGCTGTGGTGGAAGCAATAAGGGGAGGAGAAAAACTAGTGCGCGAGATTCCTCTCCACCAGAGGGATGAAGTGGATTGTGCTAAGGAGTTTGGGTGTATGAGTGCTTTTACGGCTCTTACCTTCCACCGGAGGGTATCCCTAGTTTAAATAGTATGCCACCTTCGGGAGTCCTGCAAGCTGAGGGGTTTCCGGCGGGAGTTACGTCCTCAACGTGGACTTTCATGGCCTTATCGTGGGAACGTTATCGCCTCGAAGTCCGGCGGCTTCTTGATTCCCCTGTCCGCTGGGGACTCTTAACGGCAGCACGAATGGATAATATCCGGTCTGGCCGAGCTTCTGAAACTCCAGCCCTGTCCGGTCGATGAGCATAGCTCGGCGAAAGAGGGGTCGGATAGGTCGGCGAATGCCTGTCTCTCCCGGGCGAGGAAACGGCTTGGGCCGGACCCTCCTTGTGACCTGACCATTACTCGGGCCCTCCGAGCCTAGGGGCCGCCGGGGAGAGTTGGTTCCTCGAGTGTTTGTTCATTGGGCTTTTCTTTCCTAAGTGGGCCCTATGGGCTGTCACTCAGGGGAGCTTGCCTCGTTGGACCCTGTTGGGTCTTGTTGGGCTGTTCTTTGAGTGGGCTGTAGAAATCCCCCTCTCCATTTGTCCCCCTCCTACTCCCGAGCCATGGAGGCTCGGTCGAGTAGTTTTTGAGGCTTTGGACCGGCGTGGCTCAGGTGGGTGAAATTCTGTTGGCGTTATGGAGCCATGTGTAGTGGTCGCCTGGGCCCGTAATGATGATCCTGGCGGATTTGAAATGAAGGGGCCCCCCTTTTCTCGGAGCACGGAACGACGCGCCGCCTTCCTCCAGGGTTTTATAGGCGTTGGGCGTTGTTCGTCGTTCTAGGCTTCTCAGGGTTTTAGGCTTTCCTTAGTTTCTTTGCTTCTGGGGCTCCTTGATGCGCCGTGAGAGCACAGTGGAGACGCAAAGTCTTGCGGCGGCGTTTGAGGAGTTGGCGAGGATAACCGGGGAGGCGGTCCGGCAACTTCCTTCCCCCCCGGAGTCTTCGAGCTCGCGCGAGGGATCATCTTCTAGCGCGATGGCGGATCTGCCTTTGGAAATCGAGCAGACGAGGAGGGAGCCCGTCCCTAATTGCAGTGAGTTGGGGGAAGCCGAGGTGAGGAAGCTAGAGCATCGTTTTCGCTTGCCTCTCAGGTACAGCTTTGCTGCCGCCGCCCCGTATGAGACGAGTCTGGACAGCCGTACGGGGCACATTTGCACTTTTCTTCTGGCTTGAAAGAGCGGGTTCCGCCTTCCCTTCGAGCCTTTTGTACTTAAGCTTCTCGAGTTTTTCCGGTTGGCGCCTATTCAGTTGGTGGCCAACTCATATTTCCTTCTTTCCGCCTTTCGGATTCTCTGTCGTCAGCACGACATTTTTCCTTCCTTGGACCTCTTTCACTATTTTTTCGAGTTGAAAGCGCACCCGTCGGCGAGGAAGGGCTTCTATTTCATCCAGGCGAGGAGGAATAGGAGTTGCATCTCACTCGCAGCGAAGGACTCCTCGCACAAGGGGTGGAAGACAAAATTCTTCTGGGTGAAGGCGGAGGCGACGGACGAGTCTTGGAGATGTCTGGTCTCGCCCAATTTTCATCCGAATCTTCCCCCTCGCCAGGAGGAGTTCCCTCTCCACGTGGAGCGGCAGGCCGCACGTCTGCTAAATAACTGCCAGTCGACCGATGAGCTGGTGACGCCGGAGAACATCGAACGGTGTTTTCTCACGCGGTTGACGTCGACAGGTACCGCTCTCGAGGTTCTTCTCCTGGGGTGGTAGTTACTTTCTTTCTTCTGAACGGGTCTTCTTCCTTTGCTGCAGACGTGAGGTGGGAACCTCTGGAGGAAGCTGCTGAGGTCATTGACCTGGGAGATGACTCGGCGGCCGACGAACCAGATGCTTCTGCGGGTCGCGCCCAAGCCCGAGATAAGGGCAAGGGGGTGGCCTCCGAGGGATCTTCACGACCAACTGGTACGAAGCGCAAGGATCCCACGGCGGGAAAGTTGCGGGAGGCCGCGAAGGCCAGGAAACGGGCCAAGAAGGCAGGTCTCCCTACTACCGCCGAGGGTGACTCCGGCTCGGCGGCGCTCCCCTCTCGGGGGCAAGATGGGGCCGACCCCTCGGGGCCAGCTCCCCCACCTGTCGGGTGAGAGGGGGCCGAGGAGACCGGGGGCCCTGCAGAGGGTGGCGATGGGTCGGCTCTCCCCCCCACGGGGGTAGAGGGGGCCGATGTTGAAGTAGTTGACGCTGAGACCGGAGGATCGGTCGGAGTCGGTGATGTCTCGGTCGGCGAGGTGCGGGCCGAGACAGGCAGGACTGGGGGTTCGCCCGCGAGGGCGTTGCAGCCCCAAGTGTTTGAAGTTCCCGGTGCGGTCGATCCCGTGGCGCCGGTCGAGGTTGGGGGTTCGCCCGGGGAGGCGTCGCAACCCCAACCGACCGTGGTACGCGAGGCGGTCAGCTTCGTCGCTCGAGCAGAGCCTTCTGGCGGGGTGCCCCGGGCGGAGCGGTTCCCTCTGCCGGAGCCCTTGGAAAGGCTCGGTATTACGGGCGACCTGTATCGGGTCTGCCGGTCGATCGACGCAAGGACAAAGGGGGAGAAAGGCGTAATACCCCCCCCCCCCCGGGATCCTTGATGTTCTGATGGAGGGCGGCCTGGTCATAGCTCGGTCAGCGACTTTGATGTCGGAGGCGCACGCCCGGACGGAGGCGGAGCGGTCGAACCTCGCCTGGGCCCTCGGGGGATGCGAGAGGAAACTGGCCCGACTCAAGGGGGAGCATGAGGGGCTCCGGCAAGAGTTTTCCACGTTCCGGGAGGTGGCGCGGGCGAGTCGACTGGAAGCCGGGGTGCTGACCGAACAGCTCGCCAAGACCCGAGAGTCTCTTGAGAGAACAAGCCGATCCCTGGAGGAGGAGCGTCTGCGTCGCCTCGAGCTAGACAATCGCTGGGAGCTCGAACGCGCCGAGCTGCTAGACCGGGCGGAGGTGGCGGAGCGCCTCCGCTCTGAGGCTGAGGTGGACCGGGCCCGGGCGGAGGAGCGTGCGAGCGAAGTTGAGCGGAGGATGGTCGAGGCAGAGGAGCGTCTGGCAAGGGCGGAGGAGCATGCGGCCGAGGTGGAACGGGCTCGGGTCGAGCTCGTCGGAAGGGCGGGGCAGATCGAGGCGGAGGCGATTGAGCGCTATAGGAGCTCGGATGCTTACTCGGCCGACCTGGTGGAAGCCGCCCTACCCTATTACGAGGTAGCACTTCGCCGGGGCGCTCGAAAGTGGTTCAAGCAGGGCTATCGCCGGGCGATAAACTACGCCGACGAGCAAAACTCCGAGATCGAGTTCCCCGTTGGCCAGCGTTATGACTCGGATGAGTCAGTTTCTAGCTCCTCATCGTCGGTCGGGGAAGATTCGGAGGGGTCGCCTCCATCGGGGTCACCGGCCCCGGGCGCTTCGGGAGGGCTCACGACCGAGACAGTTCTCGCTCAGGCGAGGTCAGTGTCCGAGCCGACCGTCACCGAAGGTGCCGGGGATGACGTGTCCCCTTCCGCCGTTCTCGAGCGTCAAAGTGGGCCCGAGGCCTGATGTATTTTGTCTTGTTTCGCCTCTTTCCCTTTTTGTCTCTCTTTCCTCTTTTTAGAGAGTTTCTTTTTTGTGTGATAATGAACGACTTACTCTGTTTGAATACCATCTTTGCCGTGATTTGGTTGGCGTATCTAGAGTAGTTGGGAGGTGCAGATATGTTCTGCGCGGTTTTCGCATGCTGATTTGGTAGACTTCTGACGGGGCGTCCTTTCGTTCCTTCATGCTTTGAATGCCAGGACGCTTCGTGAATCCCGCTAGGGCGGGGATCGAGGACTTGGAGGTGACCATTCAGGGGGATCTCTTGGCGTGTTTTAAAAGGGGGGAGTCATTTAAGGCACGCGGCCTCCCTTGGCCTATAAGAGAGACCGAAGGGCGCTCCTTGCCCCTTAACGCTAAGGATTCTCGCCGACGATCTGTCCTTACTCCTTCTTCTTCACTCTGCGTTACGCCGCTGCAATTTAAGCATGGAGGGTCCCACGGAGGGTGACGCTGCCGACGACGGGGAGCGGCGGGCTCCCGCTGTCTTGGAATGTTGAACGGATCCCACGGTCGTCGCGCGTGTGCGAGACGGGTCCGACGGTCTCCGCGCGGATCTGGGGAGGGCTTCGGCGTGTGGAAGCACGCCGTTTGCCTTTTCTTAGCTCCGGCGAGGCTTCCGGGTGGACGCCGAGGCGGAGGGCGGATGGGGGGATTAGGGGTGCCTGCCGCCACTCCCCTCCATGTGAGGGGAGGAGGCGACTCCAGCTCCCTCCTAACCTCTCCCAGCAGCCTCTTTTTCCCTCTTCTGTTCTTCATTTCTTTCACTCTTCGGGGGCTGCTTGCTCTCTCCTTCCTTCCAAGGAGTTGGCAGATTGGAAGAGGGGAGGCCTTCACGGCGCTCATTTTTCCTGGTTGTTGCCAACTTGGGAGGTAGCCTTCCTCAACGTTTCAAGGTGGCCTTCCTTCTGCAGTCCCTCTGTCACCTTTGTCACGGGCCACCTGAGCCAACTGGCTCGACCACCTCTTGTCCGAGCCAGTTTCCACACGAGGCAGAGTCAGTGACTGGACGCGAGGAGATCAAGACCGAGTCAGCCGAGCGATGGCCTCTTGAAGCGGTGTTAGACGGATTTTTGCTTTTTGCTATGTGATGTACTGGCATTTGCCTGTCTGATGTACCAACAATTGTTTGAATGAATGGAGAGGGAATTTTATTTCATTCAATCTTGCTATACGACTTTAGAAATAGAATCTACGTAGTGTGGTCGCATTCCATGTTCGGGGAATGGGTTCCCCTTCCATTGTAGCTAGCCTGTACGCACCTTTCCCGAGCGTCTCGAGCACTCGGTAGGGGCCTTCCCAGTTGGGGGCTAGCTTGCCCGCCGCCTCCAGTGGTCGAGAGGCTTTGGCCTTCCTGAGGATGAAGTCCCCCGGTTGGAAACGTCTGTCTCGGACCTTGGCGTTGTAGTATCGAGTGAGGCGGCGCTGGTACTCCGTTGCTCGGACGTTCGCGATCTCTCGGAGTTCGTCTGCCAGGTCGAGGTTCTCGAGCAACTTTTGCCCGTTTGCCTCAGGTGAGAAGCTGATCACTCGGAGAGACGGATTGATGATCTCTAATGGAACGACGGCTTCGGTGCCATATACCAACTGAAAAGGGCTTTCACCGGTTGCCGTCCTGGGGGTCGTTCGGTGCGACCATAGTACGCTAGGTAATTCCTCGAGCCAGCTACCCTTAGTCTTGCCGAGTCTGGTTTTTATGCCTTTTAAGATAGTCTTGTTGGCATTTTCAACCATCCCGTTGGCCTGAGGGTGGGCGACCGAAGTGAAGTGGTTGCAGATATTTAGGTTGGCGCATCTGTCTCGGAAATACCGAGAGTCGAATTGCCGACCGTTATCGCTTACTATCACTCGGGGGATGCCAAAGCGACAAATGATCGATTTCCAAACAAAGCCCCAAACGACTGTCTCGGTGATCCTTGCCGTAGCCTCGGCCTCGATCCACTTGGTGAAATAGTCGATGGCGACGATGATGAACTTCTTCTGGGACTGGGCCATCGGGAATGGCCCAAGGATATCGATTCCCCACCGAGCGAAAGGGTAAGGTTCGGCTAGGGTGACAAGTTCCGTAGCTGGCTGATGGACCAAATGGTCGAACCGCTGGCAACGGTCGCACTGCCGTGCGTAAGCCGTGCAGTCGCGCTGCAGGGTGGGCCACCAGTACCCCTGCCGTAGCAGGATCCTGGCTAGCGGCCGACCTCCTGCATGCGCTCCGCACAGGCCTTGGTGAATCTCTTGGATGGCTCGACTTGCTTCGTCGGGACCGAGGCACTTCAGGAGGGGACCGGAGAACGATCTTCGGTAGAGAGTGTTGTCGAGGACGACGAAGCGCCGAGCTTGATACTTCATTCGGCGGGCTTCCCGAGGGTCGGAGGGCTCTTGGGAGTCCTGTAGCCAGGACAGGTAGGGGGAGTGCCAGTCACTGGGAGTGGCCGAGTCAACAGCGAGGAGCTCCGTGTCGATGCTCGGGCGCTCTAGCTCTTCTAGGAGGACCGATCGTGTACCTTCCGGGTCTAGGGAGGAGGCCAATCGAGAGAGGGTGTCCGCCCGAGAGTTTTGCTCCCGAGCTATCTGGACTACCCCAAATTCCTCGAACTGTTGGGCCAGGCTCCGGACCAACTGAAGGTATTTGATCATGGGTGCCTCCCGAGCTTCGTACTCACCGTTGACCTGACCTGCGACCAGCTGAGAGTCGGTGTGGATCCTGACTCGCTCGACCCCCAACCGTCGGGCCATGCGTGCTCCCGAGATAAGGGCCTCGTACTCGGAAGCATTGCTGGATGCCTGAAAGTTGAATTTCAAGGCGTACTGTAGCTCTATCCCTTCGGGGGACCTCAGGAGGATCCCCGCACCGCTGCCGGCCGAATTGGACGATCCATCGACGAACAGTTCCCAGGTTGGCCCGGTCGTGATCGGAGGCCTATCTTCGGCCGGGATGGTGCTTTTGACAATGAAGTCGGCGAGCGCTTGGCCTTTGATTGCTGATCGTGGCCGGTACGAGATGTCGTAGGCCCTAAGCATAATGGCCCATTTGATGAGTCGCCCTGAGGCCTCGGGGTGGGTCAGAATCTTCTTCAACGGCTCGCCGGTTAGCACGGTGATGGGGTGCCCCTGGAAGTAGGGTCGGAGGCGCCTTGCGGAGGTAACCAACGCTAGCACGAGTTTCTCGGTTGCGGGGTACCTCCGTTCGGCCTCATTGAGCACCTTGCTGGTGTAGTAGACCGGTCTTTCGATTCCCAAGTCATTTCTGACTAGGATCGAGCTGACCGTGGATGGCGTCGCCGAGAGGTAGAGCAGCAAGACTTCGCCTGGGACGGACTTGGAGAGCACCGGTGGCGAGGCCAGGAACTTCTTAAGCTCGGCGAATGCTGTCTGGCATTCCTCATCCCATGCGAACGTAGCAGATGCTAGCTTGGGTCCCCTCATCAGTTTGAAGAAGGGCAAGCATCGTTCGGCCGCACGGGATAGGAAACAGCTGAGAGCGGCGACACGCCATGTCAGACGCTGGACGTCTTTAACGCATGTGGGCGGGCGCATGTCCAGGATGGCCTGGACTTTGTCGGGGTTGGCTTCGATCCCGTGCTGAGTGACCAGGAAACCCAGGAACTTCCCGGATTTTACTCCAAAGGCGCACTTGGCGGGGTTGAGCTTCATGTTGTCCTTCAGGAGGGTGCCGAAGGTTTCGGCAAGGTCGGTGAAGTGGTCTTGGGCCTTGGGGGTCTTGACGAGCATGTCGTCGATGTAAGCCTCGACGTTCTGACCTAGCTGTCCCTCGAACATGTGATTTACCAGTCGCTGATATGTGGCTCCAGCGTTCTTCAACCCGAAGGGCATCCGGGTGTAGCAATATACGTCGCAGTCGGTGATGAAGGCGGTCTTCTCGACGTCTTCTGGATTCATTCTGATCTGGTGACAACCCAAATAGACATCTAGGAAGCTGAGTATCTCGTTGCCCGAGGTTGAATCAACCAATTGGTCGATGCTCGGTAGCGGATAGCAGTCCTTGGGGGTAGCCTTATTCAGATCGGTGAAGTCCACGCACATTCGTCATTTGCCTGTGATTTTTGGCACCAGGACGACGTTGGCTAGCCACGTTGGGTACCGGACTGGTATGAAGAGGCCAATCTCTTGTCCCTTGGTGACCTGCGCCTTGATGATCGCTTGCTTCTCGGGCGCATGCTTCCTTCTCCGTTGCTGTACGGGCCTCACGGTGGGGTCGAGGTTGAGCTTGTGCATCGCGGTCTTCTCTGGTATGCCAGGGAGCTGATCATCGGACCAAGCAAAGACCTGAATGTACTCAGAAAGAAATTTCTTGTATTGCTGCTGTTCCTTAGGTGGTAGGTCGGCTCCGATCCTTACTCCGAGGGCCGGGTCATCGTTCAGGAATACCGTTAGCAATTCGCCACCGGGCTCAGTGGTTACGATCTTTCCTTCGACTCCCTTGGGGCCCTTATCCTTCCCGTCTGGCCTTGAGACTTCCACCGAGATGTTGTAGCACCTTCTAGCCGTGACCTGGTTACCTCGGACTTCCCCCAACCCATTTTTTGGTGGGAAACTTCATTTTCTGGTGGTAGGTAGATGGTACGGCATTTATTCGGCTGAGGATTTTCTGGCCGAAAATGGCGTTGTTCGCTATCATACCCTTGATCACTATGAAGTCCACCATGACCGTAACGATTTTGGGTGGGGTGCCGATGGTGACCGGCAGGCTTAGGGCTCCCTCGGGGTAGGTGGCCAGGCCGTTAAACCCGCGGAGGGGTGTTCGGATCGGGCGGAGCTTGGATGGGTCTTCCCCCATCTTGAGGAAACAATCATAAGATAATACATCGGGGGCGCTCCCATTGTCAACCAGATTTCTATCTACGTTACAATGGTTTATTGTGGCCGAGATAACGAGGGCATCATCATGCGGGGTGTTCAGCCCTTCCAGGTCTTGGTCGGAGAAGACTATGACCTGGGGCTCCCTCGGCGGGCCCCTGGAGGGCTCTAAGGCATGGCTGGCCCGCTCGGCATGACGCTTCCTTCCTCGGCTGGTGTCGCCGCCCGATGCCGTTCCTCCGGAGATGACGTTGATGTGGACCCCTCGGGGGGCGTTGTCGATCTCCTCGGCGGCGTCTCGGTCTTCTTTACGCCCGACTGCAAACCGGGCCAGGTGCCCCTGACGGATGAGACGCTCGATCTCGTCTTGGAGCTGGTGACAGTCGCCGGTGTGGTGCCCGTGGTCGCCGTGGAACAGACAATGCCTGTCGCGCTTGCGGTTCTTCGATCTCATTGGTTTGGGCTGGCGGAGGAGTCCCGAGTCTTTGATGTCTTCATAGATCTCGTAGACTGGCGCGGTCAGCGGGGTGTATCGCTTATACTTCCGTTTGCGCTCTCCTTCCCGATAGCGCTTCTTGCCCGAGGCAGGATTTGGCTCGGAGGCCCGCTTCTTGTCCCCCTCCCGACCCGAGCCGGTTGTGTCTCGGCAAGCGCTGAGTACTTCTTTGCACTCGGCGTGGCGCAGTGCCAGAGTCACTAGCTCGGCAAGGGTCGAGGGAGGGTGGAGGACCAGTTCGCGGCGGAGATTCTCGTCCCGGGTGCCCCCGGTCAGAGCGGTCGTGGTCGAGGCCACATCCAGGCGGGGGATTCTGAGGGCTTCCGATTTAAATCGGTGGACATAAGCCCGGAGCCTTTCCCCTTGCGCCTGTTTGAGGGTCAGGAGCCCCGCTACTGACCTTGGGGGGGCGCTCCCGGCGAAGCTTTCCTTGAAGACTCGCCCGAATTGCCTGAAGTCCCGGATGGACCCAGGGGCGAGGGCCCGGAACCATGCCTGAGCGCCTTGGAGCAGGGTGGCCGCAAAGGCTCGGCATTTGATAGGATCTGGCGTTCCATGCAGAGTTACCAGGGCGTCGAAGCTGTCGTAGTGGTCGGCTGGGTCGCCCTGGCCATCATAGAGCTTGAAGGTCGGAATGGAGGTTCTGGGGGACACCTCTGCCTTCAAGATGTATTCGGAGAAAGGGGATTTCTCCTCGTCCTCCGGGAAAGAGGTTTTCTACAGGGCGCGGAAGGAGCGCTCTTGCTCTGTAAAACGTCTTTCGAAATCCCTCAGTCGGAGGGATAGTTCCGGCTGCGGTTGTGCCATGGGACTGGGGGGAGCGTCGTGGCGATCCTCAGGAACGTCAGCACCCGGGCGCGGAGGCCTCGCCCCCTGTTTCCCTTTTCTGGGCGTGGAGGAAGCCTCTTGCTCCGGAGGCGGAGCTTGCGAGGGTCCTCCAACGTCGTTGCGGATGAGCTGCTGACCGCGGAGGGTGAAGCGGCCCCCGGCGGTATGCTGGGACGCACTTCGACGGGGGGGGGGCTCCCGGACGGGGCGCGGGACCTGGCATCCCTTGCTGCCTGGGCCCTCATGAGCTCCACGAGGACGTCAAGCTTCTTATTGAGGGCCTGGAAGACCTCGTCGCCACCGTTGGGGGGTACCCCTGTCGCCGTCGGAGGGGGCGGCGGCCCGTTGGTGGGGACGCTGGCATTGGAGGGAGGGTTCTGTGAGGCCCTAGAGGGGCCATCTTCTGCCGCCACCATGGCCTTACCCCTCTCGCCGGCGGACCTCCTCCCTGAGCTTCTTCTCACCATCTTGGCTCTTCGTGCGTTTCCCACAGACGGCGCCAGATGAAGAGGCGAAATCTCGCGCTGTGTCCTGAGCGGGCTGTGGATCACCAGAAGATGAACTGCAAGACAGGGAAACGTATCAGAGGGCCCAGGGGGTTTCCCTGGGGAAAAATCCTCCGATGGTTAAGTCAGTAGAGCTGTGGTGGAAGCAATAAGGGGAGGAGAAAAACTAGTGCGCGAGATTCCTCTCCACCAGAGGGATGAAGTGGATTGTGCTCAGGAGTTTGGGTGTATGAGTGCCTTTACGGCTCTTACCTTCCACCGGAGGGTATCCCTAGTTTAAATAGTACGCCGCCTTCGGGAGTCCTGCAAGCTGAGGGGTTTCCGGCGGGAGTTACGTCCTCAACGTGGGCTTTCATGGCCTTATCGTGGGAACGTTATCGCCTCGAAGTCCGGCGGCTTCTTGATTCCCCTGTCCGCTGGGGACTCTTAACGGCAGCACGAACAGATAATATCCGGTCTGGCCGAGCTTCTGAAACGCCAGCCCTGTCCGGTCGATGAGCATAGCTCGGCGAAAGAGGGGTCGGATAGGTCGGCGAATGCCTGTCTCTCCCGGGCGGGGAAACGGCTTGGGCCGGACCCTCCTTGTGACCTGACCATTACTCAGGCCCTCCGAGCCTAGGGGCCGCCGGGGAGAGTTGGTTCCTTGAGTGTTTGTTCATTGGGCTTTTCTTTCCTAAGTGGGCCCTGTGGGCTGTCACTCAGGGGAGCTTGTCTCGTTGGACCCTGTTGGGTCTTGTTGAGCTGCTCTTTGAGTGGGATGCAGAAATCCCCCTCTCCAGGTCTCTTGAACAATAATTCCGCATTAGTTAAATGAATCGTGGTTCATGTGATTATGACTCTGGACCTGTGTATCTTGATGTTGTGATTTTGTGGATTTCAACATAATATCATAGCGTAGTCTTAAACTCAATTCCATATATTACCACCTCTATCTAATTAATGTCCACGGTCCATCTTGACCGTGATGGATATAGTAATCTAATGATGCTCAACTCACATATTTTTTTTCATAAGATTAACAAATGTTAGATTCTCGTCTCTTATTTTCCGAAGATCAAAATGTAATAAGGTAACTCCTTTCACTCACTCCGCAAAGTCAAATCTTAGATCTCCTTATTATAAGATGAGATCTTAATTAACCATTTGACCGACTAAATATCCTCTCTTATTACTCAGTGGACTCTTTTACACCGCCTTCTTCCTCAGGGCTGTCTCCATAATCTCCGTAAAAATGGAGGCTGATCGGCCAGTAATCATATTATGATAATAATAATAATAATAAAAAGAAACGTACCCCCGGGGTCATCATCCCCCACTAATTATGGCAGCCCCCTCTCACTGCGAGGGCGGCCATGCATAGACCAACCCGGCCCACACCGCCACTCCACTACACGAAGTAAACCTCCACCGCATCCTCCGGCGCCACAAGCTCTGGACACGCCACACTCCAACCTCCACCACCCCGCACAGCATGCACCTTCCCCGCTGTGCTCGCCGCCTGCCTCCACAAAGTTGTCGATCTCTTCTGCTCTTCAGGAGCCAATAAAATATACAGGTCTCTCCCCCCTCCCTTGCGACCTTAATTAAGCACACTCCATTCCCTCCGCTTCTATACCCCCATCTTCTTCTCTTCCTGAGTGCAGGAGCTTCTTCGGTGGCCTGCCCCCCGCAGTGGGAGCTTGGGGAGGAGATTTGGACGCAGCAAAGAGAAGATCGATGGCGATGGCGAGCGTGAAGCCCTTCGTCCTCGTTGCCCTCTAATTCGTCTCCTGTGAGAAGTTAGACCAGAGATATGAGATATTATGAGCCCGTTTCTTATACGTACCACTACAATATTCAGACGGAAGAAATATCATTAGCTTATTTTTCACTATTGAAATCATTGTGATCGAAAAATGATGAAGCTAGAGAACTCCAAGACAACCCTGAATTGTCTATCTAGCATTATGATGGTGTCACATGCGTTTTCTCCTCTTTTGGATTCACGAGTCAAGAATGTATTACAGACTGTAATTGCCATTGAATAGCTAACGTAATGGAATGGAGTCGTTCATTTTAATTTATCCCAATTTCTAAAAGATGTTTTATCTTGTCCTCCGAGGGTGCGTTTGGAAAGATTCTGAGAATGACTTTTGATCTTGAAAGTTTCATCCTTAAAATTAAATAAGTCCGATCGAGTTAAATCATATATTTTTTTTTCAAAACTCAACTTTTCACTTCTAGAGAGATATAAAAATAAAGAGTGTCACTTTTTAAAAACTTAAAAACCTCTTCTAAAGTAGTTTTTCTCTCTAAGATTTTTTGAAAAAAGTATAATGGAATGATAGGGTCAGTTCATTTTTGTCCCAATTTTTAAAAGATATCTTATCTTGTACTCTTAAGGTCTCGTTTGGAAACTCACCTAATTTCACCTATGCCAACATAATCTTGTAACCGTACAAAACTCTTCACACATCAAAGATTAGTTATCTTTAAAAATCTCAAGAAGCGCCTTTACACTTGCTTCTGCGGATTCATGAGCGCACTAAAGTTTTGTTCCTACAATCTCTCTCATGAAGATTTTTTCCCTGCTCAAAAGTTTAGACAACCATCGGATATTTGTTAAAAATTAAATCATGTCGAGGATTCTAACGACTAGAATCTCCGCTGGATTTTTTCCCAAACACAGTCTAAGGATACATTTAAAAATATTTTAAGGGTGACTTTTGATCTCGAAATTCTCACCCCTAAAACTAAAATAAATGAGTCTAATCAAGTCGCATCTCATTTTTTAAAAGTCAACTTTTAACTTGTAGAGAGATATAAGAACAAAAAGCGTCAACTCTTCTAAAATAATTTTTTTCTCTCTGAAACTTTTTGAGAAAAAAGTCTAATGGAATGGTAGAGTCATTCATTTTTGTCCCATTTCTAAAAGATGTTTTATCGTATACCCTAAGGGGGCATTTGAAAAGATTTTGAGGGTAATTTTTTACCTCAAAATTTTTGCCCCTAAAATCAAAACTAATGACTCCTATCAAATCATGTCATATTTTTCAAAAATCAACTTTCCATTTGTAGAGAGAGATATAAAAATAAAAGTATCACTTTTTAAAAATTGAAAGAATTTTTATAAAACATTTTTTTCTCTCTTTAAAAATTTTTGAGAAAAAAAGTCAAAATTGACCCTCATTCCCAAACGCGCCCTAACTGTGTTTGAAAAAATCTATATGACAGGCTTTTACGAACTATCCAAGTGAAAGCTTATTCTCAAGTCTCGTTTCACCTATGATGGCCGATCTCTACTTGCGCACACCATAATAATAACATGAAGAAGAGAGATGAGAAGAGAAGAAGATGAAACAGCAAGAAGAGTGCCAAAGCAGGGTTTGGGGTCGAGCATTAACCCCAACGGAACATGCTGTGCATGTTAGAGACTCTCGAAACCTGAAGTGTTAATTATTTCAGGGGAGAAAAGGGATTAGACTGATCAGTTTTTAGTTAAGGAAATCTAATGAAGAGTGCAGTAGTTTAGGGTCATTTGTCGTGTCGTAAAATAATATAAAACCCAACAAATTTACAACAGTCCAAATATAATGAAAATAATATGAACTAAATATGCACAGCATTTCCAAACATTAGAAGCACGCAATCTTACAACGTTTTAAGATGTTTTAAAACACACCAAACTACCCTCTTCATTAATATAAAGCACAATAGTGACAGCCCTCTCCCTCCGACCGCCATCCACCCTCTACTCATTCGAAACGCGGAAGCCACGGCCCTCCCGGCCGCCTTCTTCGATCCTCCAGGTGGCCACTGCCTTCGCTTCTCCACGTAAAAGAAACTAGCTAGTGGACTCCTTCACCCCGACGTCTTCTTCTCTTCCAGGTGTCGTCCATGAAAAGGTGGAAGAAGACGGAAACAGGAAACAGGGATTTTGCAGTGAATACAGTCAGTGCTCCAGTCACGGCACTGCCAGTTGTATTAATATATTGTTTGTACTGTGTACATGTTACATGGATAAGTACTGGGTTCCACAAAATATGGAACGATCACAACCACTCTACAACAACTTGATGAGCGCAGTTACGTAGTTACACACACCACCTACACAGGTGCCCGCACGGCAGAGTCTTCGGATACACCTTCCTGCTGCTGCGGAATGTTTCCTATGGTCTCGTTATCACGCCCCCGTAAACTGATGGTGTCCACAACATGCAGCTTGTCACGGAGTAATGTAAAACGAGGTTTAGATAAGGCCTTCGTCAAGATGTCAGCGAGCTGATCTTTTGTGGAAATAAATGAGACCACGAGGTGACGTAGGGCCACCCGCTCGCGGACAAAATGATAATCAATTTCGATATGTTTGGTGCGGGCGTGGAAGACCGGGTTGGCTGCAAGATAAGTGGCACCAATGTTGTCACACCATAGGATCGGAGGTGAGGCATGTTGAAGGCCAAGTTCACGAAGTAAGGAACGTAGCCAAATGAGTTCAGCCGTAGCGTTGGCGACGGCCTTGTACTCCGCTTCAGTGCTGGATCTCGCCACAGTGGGCTGTTTCTTGGAGCTCCAAGATATAAGATTGGACCCTAAGAAGATGAGATATCCACTAGTAGAACGCCGATCTGTTGGAGAACCGGCCCAGTCGGCATCACTAAAGGCACTGAGCTGAAGAGACGAGGAGCGGCGAAGAAGCAGTCCATGTCCAAGTGTGCCTTTGAGATAGCGGAGAAGTCGTTTGACAGCAACCCAGTGAGCTGGGGTAGGAGCATGCATGAATTGACACGCCCGGTTGACTGCAAAGGCAATGTCGGGTCTTGATATAGTAAGATACTGTAGGCCTCCAACAATACTTCTGTAGATAGTGGGATCGACTGTGGATGACTGGTCCACAGAAGAGTCAAGAGCATGAGAGACACCAAGAGGGGTGGAGAGAGGTTTGGCTGCGTCCATCTTTGCGCGCTGGAGAAGGTCCAGAGTATATTTGGACTGGGTGAGAACACAACCATCTGGGTGAGGAAGTAGTTCAATGCCCAAAAAATATCGAGCTGGTCCAAGATCACGAACTGCAAAGTCCTTGCTGAGAGAACGTATGAGCGCGGCAACGCCCCCGGGATCGGAGCCCGTAATTAGAATGTCATCCACATAGATGAGAACATAGAGCTTGGAATGGCCAGAGTGCTGATAGAACAAAGACGGATCCGTCTTGGAGCCAAGAAACCCAAGCTCCTGGAGTCTATGGCTGAGACGGGTGAACCAAGCTCTTGGTGCTTGGCGTAGGCCATATAGTGACTTGTGGAGCCGGCACACATGATGTGGATATAGAGGGTGCACGAACCCAGGTGGTTGCTCCATAAATACCGTCTCGTCGAGATGGCCATGAAGGAAGGCATTGGAGACGTCCAACTGTCGGATAGACCAGCTACAACTGATGGCGACGGCGAGAAGAAGCCGAACAGTCGTGATCTTGATCACGGGACTAAAGGTTTCATGAAAATCGATGCCCGATTGTTGTCGAAAACCTTTAGCAACGAGAGGTGCTTTATGCCGGTCAATGGACCCATCAGCCCGTTGTTTTAACTTGAACACCCATTTACATGTGACAACGTTCATACCGGGTTGGCGAGGAACAAGCGTCCAAGTGCCGTTGCGCAGTAAAGCGTCAAACTCAGAAGCCATAGCAGCACGCCAGGCTGGATGTTTTGAAGCCTGGGTAAAACACGTTGGCTCACTAGCAGCACAAGCAACAAAGCACGTCGGCAAAGGATGACGACGAGCAACGAGCGCCTGTGAGTCTATTGGTTGTGTGGCCGCATAAAGGTCAGCTAAAGACCGAGTACGCCGGGAAGTGGATGCCGCAGCGGGTAGGGGCGTTGGAGGGCAATGGCTTGGTGTTGACATGCGGGTGGCAGGGGATGACACCATGTGCCGAGCAGTTGGTGGGGCATCAGGCGCTGGTGGCTGCAGCGGTATAATGCTGCTGCTGTTGTCAGGTGAAGTGGCATCATGCGCTGGGGGCTGTGTATGTATAGCATCATGGCCAGCAGCAGGATGAAGTGGCGATGTCGGTAGCGCTGGAGGAATAATATCCTGCGGCAATGGAAGAGGAGCGGCCATGGTGGGAGGAAAAATGCCCGGGAATGCGCCAAGAAGCCCGGGAGCCGCGGATGATGGAGTGGGCGCCGCCGAGACCTTGCCTGCAAGGGGAAAAGTTGACTCTTCGAAGACAACATGCCGGGAAACATGAAGACGCCATGTGGTTAGAGAAAGACAGCGGTAGCCATGGTGCATACCACTGTATCCAAGAAATACACATTGCTCAGAACGTGGTGCAAGTTTAGACGAAGCATAGGGACGCAAATATGGATAACAAGCACAGCCAAATGTCCGGAGAAAGGTGTAATCCGGAGGCTTGCCAAATAACCGCTCAAAGGGTGAGATAGAGTGAAGGACGGGGGTGGGAAGTCGGTTGATAAGATAGACAGCAGTGGAGACGGCCTCGTCCCAAAACTTGTGAGGCATGGAGGCGGTGGCAAGGAGAGCGAGAGAAGTTTCAATAAGATGACGATGCTTCCGCTCTGCAGTGCCATTTTGTTCGGGTGTGTGCGGGCATGAGACACGATGAACAATGCCGCATTGTTGAAGATATTTATGAAGGGATTGATACTCGCCACCCCAGTCAGACTGGAGAGCAAGTATGCGACGCCCAAACGTGCGTTCCACAGTGCGTTGAAATTGAACAAACACATCCAAACCATCAGACTTACGTTTTAGGGGAAACAACCATGTAAATTTGCTATAATCATCCACAAATATAACATAATAAGAAAAACCACCATGGGAGACAACCGGGGCAGGACCCCATAAATCTGAGTGCAATAATTGGAGAGGTTTTATTGAACGATTGGATAATCTAGCAAATGGTAGTTTGTGACTCTTGGACATAAGACACGATTGACAAGTAGATGAATGCATACGATGGGTGAGAGGCAACCCATATTTATGAAGAACGTGAGAAAGAACACGAAAATTCGGATGACCCAAGCGATCATGCCACACCGGCGGAGAAGCACGTTCACCAAGGAGTAGAAGCGGTGCTGACGCGGATGAAGGAAAATGGTAGAGGCCGTCTTTAAGCTGTCCTTGAAGAAGAACTTTCCCCGAAGTCCGATCCTTCACAAGACAAAAGGTAGGGTGAAATTCAAGAAAGACATTATTATCATGGGTGAGCTGACGAACGGAAAGTAGGTTACGAGAGTGAGAGAGGGAACATGAAGAATATTGTTTAATTTAAGATAACAATGTGGGGTGGGAAGAAGTGCATAGCCAGAGGAAGAAATGGGCAGACCTTCGCCGTTCCCGACATGAAGTTTATCAGTACCCTTGTAGCTTACTGGATTGAGGATGGCATTGTAGTCCGGCGTGACATGATGTGTGGCCCCACTATCCGGATACCATGATGTGGGGAAGGCCGGCGTTGGTGTTGCCCAATGGGGAAGCACAGCAGTGCTATAGCCAGGATAAACCGCAGAGTAAGCAGCAGGATACGCCGGAGAGCCTGGGCGAACCGGAGGAGATGGCAGCGCTGGATGAGGCCGCCATGGATGAGGGTGGCCAGTCGATGTATGCCCACGGGCGAAGCTTTTGTTGAAGCGCTCTGGGCAATCTGCACCACGGTGGCCGAATATATGACAGATCTGGCATCGCGGCTCCTTGGATCTGCCGCGACCGCGTCCACGACCTGTACCTGTGTTGCCTTGGCGTCCCTTGTCATTATGTGAAGTGGGGGAAGTATGAGAGATAGCGGCGTGAGCAGAGGGAAAAACGGATGTGTCATCAGAGGTGACTCGCTGTGAGGCCATTAGTGTCTCATGGGCAGTGAGATGCGCAAATATATCTTCGAGAGTATAGGATTCAAGGCGCGTGGTGACACTTGAAACAAAGGCCTCGTAGCTTGATCCCAAACCTGCCAAGACCACCATGACAAGATCTTCATCGCTCATGGGTTGGCCGATTGCAGCCAGCTCGTCAGCAACAGTCTTGATAGACTGAACATACTCCTCGATGGAGGCTGTCCCACGGCGAAGTCCATGTAGCTTGGTGCGTAGTTGCAAGACACGGGCACGAGAACGAGAAGCAAATGCCTGTGCGAGAGCATCCCAGACTGCTTGAGCAGTGTTGTGTCTCACAATCAATGGAAGGAGGGGCTCGGTGAGGAATGAAATAAGCCAAGACAGGACCATTTGATCCATCCGTTCCCACACAAGAAAGTCTGGGTTGAGAGTTTGCGTCACCTCCCCGTCTTCTGTGGTGGAGGTTAGAGTCGCTGGTGGTGGCTGGGTCGACCCATCCACCATGGACAAATATCCATGGCTTTTCAGGAGTGGGACGAACTGAGCCCGCCATAAGAGATAGTTATCTCGTGATAACTTCAAGGGAAGAAAGGGCATCACATTGGGTGATGCAAATGGATCGGAGAGACTGTCTTTGCTGGAGCTGATACAGTGGGTGTTGATATAGTAGACGCCTGCCCGCTGCTGGTGGCCATGGATCGAATGCTGTTAAGCGTTGGCTCTGATACCATGAAAAGGTGGAAGAAGACGGAAACAGGAAACATGGATTTTGCAGTGAATACAGTCAGTGCTCCAGTCACGGCACTGCCAGTTGTATTAATATATTGTTTGTACTGTGTACATGTTACATGGATAAGTACTGGGTTCCACAAAATATGGAACGATCACAACCACTCTACAACAACTTGATGAGCGCAGTTACGTAGTTACACACACCACCTACACAGGTGCCCGCACGGCAGAGTCTTCGGATACACCTTCCTGCTGCTGCGGAATGTTTCCTATGGTCTCGTTATCAGTCCATCCTTAAAAGTCGTTCAAAGCAGGCGGCCGGGAAACATCGTCCATGGCCCCTCCCCGATCGCCATCATGCATGATCACCAACGTACGGCAACCCTCTTAGTGCCATCAGGTGAACCCCACCGCCACTCCACTATGGAACCACATCTGTCGCAGCCTCTGCCACAAGCTCCGGCCACGCCACAGTCCAACATCCCCACACTGACCTCGCCATCTGTAGGAGTCTATAAACAGCTAGGTCTCCCTCCCTCCCCTCCACAACTTCTAGGTTTGGACGCAGGAAAGAGAGGATGGCCGCGATGGCGTGCGCGATACACGTCGTCCTCGTTGTCCTCTTCGTCTCCTGTACTGCGCTGCTAGTAGAAAGTAGGGTTTCCCGCAAGGACCTGGGCGTCGAACTCGGCAGCGGCGGTGGAGCCGGGCTTGGCGTCGGCGTGAGCGTGGGCGCCGGCGCCGGCCTGGGAGGCGGCAGCGGCTCTGGCTCCGGTGCTGGTTCTGGATCCGGTTCAGGCTCTGGCTCGGCATCCGCTTCTGGCTCCGGTTCCGACTTGGGTCTGGTGGTGCGGGTTCATATGCCGGCTCCGGCGCGAGATCCTACGCCGGTTCTGGCAGCGGTTCGGGAGGGGGCCAAGGGAGTGGCTCGGACTCCGGTTCTGGCCATGGGTCGGGTTATGGTTCCGGACGAGGACAGGGTAACGGTAGAGGATACGGCTCTGGGAATGGTTCTGGCTCGGGCTCGGGCTACGGCGAAGGCAGCGGAAACGGCAAGTGAATGAGGCGACGACGAACTTAGAAGGGAAAATGTTAACGATGTGTTTTGAGTATAGTGTTGTAAGATAAATAAAGACACCGTATTGGCGAGTAATATATGTATATATCAAACATGCTATTCCAATGCTAGTTATATATCTTCCTGGCGTTGTATAACGTATTATTGGTCTATGTCAGTAGCACATGATCTCACTTATTAAATTTCTTAAATATTTTTTAAATATTTATGTACACTTTTATTTATTTGTCATCTTTATTCACGTACCCGTAGTCTTTAGATAGTTACTTGTCAAATCGTATTGGAAGTATCTTTCGTCGTCTTGAGAATGCGTAAAAATTGACAGGAGTTGACTATTTATCGCCCTTACATAGTTATTTGTCGCCTTTATATAGTTATTTTTCATCTTTAAATAATTATTTGTCACCCTTAAATAATATTGAAAGTCTCATTCGTCACCTCGAACATGCACGAAAATTGACATGAGCTAACTATTTATCACCCTTACATAACTATTTGTCACCCCTAGATAATTATTTTCACCGTTAAATAGCTATTTGTCACCCTTGAATAGTATTGGGAGTCTCATTCGTCACATCAGAAAGAGATTTTTACATACATACCCCCGTAAAGTTCAGTTTTGTCAAATATATCCGTCATCTCATGAACATATTATCATGAATATACTTCATTTAGACAGAAATATCGCGGCTATACAACTTTAGTTTACTGTCATCGACGGAGGAGAATATTCCGTAAAATATGTCATCTACAGTCGTTAGATCTAGGGTATATTTGATAAAATCACATTTTAGAGGAGTATATATACAAAAATCTTACGTACTCTTTAACTCACACTTAACTCGGGTTAATCACACCGGAGTTACGGCGAGGGCATAATCGTGACATTACCCATATTTCGATGATATTCATGATAATGTGCTCCGATGAAACGTATATTCGACGAAATCGAACTTTACAAGGGTATATAGGTAAAAATCTCCATCGGAAATATGTAAAAACTGACAGGAGTTGACTATTTGTCACCCTTATCATTTGTCACCATTAGATAGTTATTTTTGACCATTTAATAGTTATTAATTTATCACTCTTATAGTATTAAAAATCTCATTAGAAATACGTGCAAAACTGATAAAAAGTGAGACTCACATACTATATACGTGGTCCAATAAAAAATAGGACGAGTAATAAACTTACCCTCCTAGACGAGTAATAAATATTTCTCATATATATATATATATATATATATATATATATATATATATATATATATATATATATATATATAAGAGTGTGTGTGTGAGAGAGACTGAAACAATAGTATTTCTTACCATGGGGTAGAAAAGAATCCTAATTATTCTCTTGGTCTCTCCCATCATACTAGGAAAATGCTTCGTTTGTGTTTGGCACAGTTTTTTAATTACATCGAAGAGCTTTTGGACTTCCATATATACAGCGTATGGTCATTTTGTGCAAGTGCATGACTTTAGAAATTATTTGAGCCATTTCTTAAATATTTTTTTGACTTCCAATAACTAACAGCTCTAAATTTGAACTTCTTAGGTTTAAGTAAAAAATTAGAACTTTTCATAAATTTTGATTAATATAACTACATGAAATTAAACTAGTTCTGACCATTCCCATGCAATATTAATTGCTTTCACCTGATGATGATATATCCTAGGAACTATATACGTACGTACATCAACACTTGTTCCTCATTTGAAGGTTTAGAGAGGCAAGCTTAAGTATTCCGAGGCTCTATGAGTTACGAGCAAAAATAAGATCTGTTAAGAATGTATGCTGAAACCATTTCTAGTTAAGTTTGGCTGTTTCTCGTTAACTGATAAGTCATAAACATATATACATACACAGAAGAAACAACGAAGAGGAGAAGAAACAAAAGTACAGTAATAGATTTTATATATAGCTGCAGGTTTCATCTCCTTATTCCGCATATCTAATTAATGGATCACATACCCCGTCCGCAGAGATGCTGTCGATGCCCTTCTTAAAGCCCCATGCTGTGGTTTTGGCCCTGGCTGTTGACCCCGACATCTCTGCAGACGGGGCTCCCCCTGCGGCTGCGTGTACCTTGCCCCTGGCCCCCACTGCCCCCGACCCTCGGCCTCCTGCCGACTCGGGACTCGCCTGCTCAGAGGGTGACCACCCTGTTATTCGTGAGGTCACTTGGCCTGGTTATGCTAGTCTTTATTCTTCCTCCGTCCAAGCTGATGGTTCATTTGAGGCACTGGACTCAGAGTTATATGATCCTGATTTCAAGCCCGTCCGCTCGAGGAAGAGAAGGCATCGCCGGAGGCCCGAGTATCTTTAGCTATCATTCAGGTGTTCACTGTTCCCGGGCTCGTGCCTACCGAGGGGTTCCTGACCGCGCGGCTGCCCATGTGCACTTCGTGGGCCCCCACGACATGGATCGCTCGTGGCCGGCTTCGAGGACGGATGACGGTGCCCCCAAGCGATCTCACCGCCGCTCGAACTCCACCTCCTCTTCACGGGATCGTGACTTATGATGGTCACTTTATTCTCCTTTGTTGTCTTCGAGCATTCTTCCATCTCGTTGAATGTGGCCCCTTTCATAAGTCTGGGTGCCTTTTACTTCCCCCCTCCCCTTTCTCTTTTATGTAACTTCTTGTTTCCATTAATGAAAATGTTTGCCTGGTGGCCCAGGATGGAACGTTCACTTCCTTCCGCAATGAAGGGGTGAACGAGAATCCTTGCCTCACCTTGCAAGTATTTGCCGGATTAAAAAAAATTAATGAATCACATTAATTTTTATCAGATAAATGAAGTTTGTGAAATAAAAATAAGGGTTTTTTGCATATTAATCCTTACAAACTTAGTGAATTACCGATTAGTCCCTCAAATCTGATTATTATCTTAAAAGTCCCTATAATTTTTAACATTTTACAAATGAATCCCTGTAATTTGTTGCCGTCTACATAAAAGAATATTCCGTAGAATATTCCATCAAATATGTGTAAAAAATCTAAAATACCCCTGTTGAACGTTGTCTCTCTCTCTCTCTCTCTCTCTCTCTCTCTCTCTCTCTCTCTCTCTCTCTCTCTCGTCGAGGGACAGGGGATCGGAGGAGGTCGAGGGAGAGGGGATCGGAGGGGAGCCCTCCGATTCCCTTCTCCCCCTCCGGCTGCCCTCCCCCCTCCCCCTCCGTCTCACTCTCTTTCTCTCTAACCCTCACACCGCACGTACACGCACACACACTCACCCCTCGCCGCTATCGCCTCCCTCTCCACACCCTTCACTCCTCTCTCCCCCTCACACTGCAAACACACACACGTTGCACCGCCCTCTTGCAGAGTCGACCTCCCCTCCTGCGGAGTCGACCTCCCCTTCTCTGTCATCTCTCTTCCCCTCTCTATTCTCTCTACACCTCTCTCCTCCTCCTCTTGCGCTCGCCAGACTAGTGCTGTTTATGGGCTCGGCGCCTTTGTCTTCCTTTTCTTCTGCTTCTTCTTCTTCTTCTGCTACGCCTGCCCGCCGTCGTCCCTCGGGGATAGATTGATTACGTGCTGGTGGATATTTACGGGTCTGACAGCGGCGGCGACGAACGTTCACCCTTACGTGCCGAGGGACCTGGAGCTGCAGGGCTTCGTCCCCAACTTCCTCACCACCATCGACATTCTCATCCCCTACGCCGCTGGCTCCCTCGTTGCCGTCCTCCTCGTCTGGTTCTTCTCAGGGCGTTGTCCCAGATTACGTAAAACTGATACATTGATTATGTGCTGGTGGATATTTACGGGTCTGACACATATTGTTCTCAAAGGATATTTCGCTTTCTCTCCAGAATTTTATAAGAAGAAAACACCCTGCTACTGCATGCTCGTCTATCCCCCCGGATGCTCTCCTGGGACCGAGTATGCCCTCCAGCGACTGCAGATGCTCCCCCACCATCAGACAGATCAAAGCATTGCCAAGGCAAGGTCGACGCATTGCCAAGACAAGGTCGACGCATCCCAAGTGATATCAACTTGCCTTGAACCCGCAATGCATGCTTCCCTGACGCCAGTGATGCTCTCCTGGGACAATGAATGCCCTCCAGTGACAGCATGTGCTTCCCTGCTAGACCCGGATAGCATATGCTCCACTGGAGTAAAGAATGCTTCCCTTGCACTGAAAGATGCTCCCCTGGAGCAGCGAATGCTCCCCTGGAGATGCGATATGCTCGCCATGCTCCCCTGAGCTGAGGATGCTCCTCTGGAGCAGTGGATGCTCCCCTGGGACAGCGATTGCTCCCCTGGAGCAGCGAATGCTCCCCTGGAGATGGCATAAGCTCTCCATGCTTCCCTGATGCTGTGAATGCTCCCCTGGAGAAGTGGATGCGCTCCTGAGGCAGAGTGTGATCCCGTGCAGAGGCGTACGAACAAAAGAGTCCTGACTCCACACTCTAACAGTGTCGACCCCTTGGGCAGAGGTGTCGACCCCTTGGGCAGAGGTGTCCACAGAGCGGCCGACAGGAGATCGAAATCTCTTCTTGGGAGAAGATGGTGGCGGGCTCACCGGCATCTGTGAAGGCTGGAGCGTGGATGGACAGGGGGAGGGAGGGGGGGTTGAAGGACTGGAGAACAACGTGGGCAAAAGAGGGGCTAACCGAGGGGGTAGAAGAATGGCCAAGGGGGTCAAAACACGAGCGTGCGCCACCGCCTCCGCCAAAGGAAGACGTACGCTTGGTGGTGGCCGAAGCAGGCGCACCAGAACGCAGCCCACACTGCGGGGGAGGCAGGCTCGTGCCCGACGCCACCACCGCGACGGCGTCAAGAGAGACAGCCTCCGGCAAAGAAGAAGGCAGAGCGGTGGAAGTGAGGGGCACGGACGCCTCAGGAGGCGTAGAACGGATAGCAGCCCCAGACCCCGCCAAGGCCAACGGAGGGCAAGAAGAAGGCGACGGCAGGAGAACAAGGCCAGGCGGTGCAGCCACCGGAAGAAGCACAGGGGAGGCCGATGAGGGGGCATCACCCGGAACAGGGGAGGGAACGTCAAGAAACAGAGCACCGTTTCTTGGCCCTCTCCCATCAGGAATAGTGGTAGTCAATGGTGGTAGTCAACGGAGGAGGAGGCCGGAGGGGGAGGGGAGAGGTCGCAGGAGAGGGGGGAGGGAGGTCGGATGTAATGCCCCGGGTTTTTCGGATCCTCGTTCGTGGGTCCCAGATCTAGTTTCTCTGACTGTCTGACTCTGCTATGTCCGAAATTTCATTTTGGACATCTTTCGTGTTCGGATCGACGCGATCCGGAGTCGTTTCAGAGGTCCGGAAGCGTTCTGCGGCTTTTCCGCGCGTGTTGCGCAATTCCCGGTGTGGGTTTCGGCTTTTTCTTCGGAAGCTCGTTGCGGGTGAACCGGGCCGTTCACCTGGGCGTGAGTGGTACTGTTGCGATCAGCGCGTCGCGAGGATCGAGCAAGCGTGATTTTCTATTTTTCGGGATTTTTTCGAATTTTCAGATTTTCCTATATATTAACTCACCCTCTCTCTCCCCTCTCATTTCTCTCTTCTCTCCCTCTCTCTTCTCACGCTCTCCCCTCTCTCCCTCTCTCTCCGGCGGCCGACGGGGCGAAGTACGGGCGAGGCGGGGACGGCGCGGGTGAGGCGCGGGCGAGGATGGATGAGGATCGAGGCGGTGGAGGCGTGGTGAAGCTCGGCCGTGGGTTCGTGGAACGGCGAGGCTTCAACGGCGTTTTCTTCGTGGATCGGTGTCCACGGTGCGCGAAATCTTCGGTGGAGGTAGGGTGATGGACCCCCAGCTCGTGCGCTTTCTTTCCCGCAAGTTTCGTAGGCCGTGGTGAGCCGAGCGGGCCGTTTGGGGCGTTTTGGGGAAAACCATGATTTGGGGAGTGATCGCCCGATCTAACGATTCGTTGCATTTTAGGCCGATCCGAGGCCGTAGATGCATTCTAGGGGTTATTTGGGGGCTTCCCCTATGTTTTCCCCTTCATCCGTGGATGTTTGGGGGAGTGGCGTGAATTTTTGGGGTTTTCCCGCCGTTCACGGTCTTCCGAAATGATCGCGGTCTACCAGTAACCGCGTTCACTGGTCGCGGTCGTGGGAGAACCGCCTTCATCCTTGTGTTTGGTCGAGGAGGCCTTCGAGCGTCGCGGTCGTGCGATAGACCGCCTTGGTCTAGTCGCGGTCATGGGATGACCGCTACTATTTGGTCGGGGTCCTTGGGCGACCGCTACCATCAGGCTTGCGCGTGGCTGGTCGCGGTCGCGAGATGACCGTGACAGCATGGTCGCGGTCGCCGGTCGACCGTTACCATCTGGTCGCGGTCACCAGGTGACCACTACCATGTTCTGGTTCCTGTTTGCACTGTTTTGACCTCCGGTCGACCCGGTTGTGACCCAGTGGTTGACTTTAGGTCTCGTGAGTGTCTCGGACACCCTGTGGAGTTCCGTGACCATGTCTTTGGGTGTCCAGAGGAGGTCCCACTTACCTCGTTTTGCGTGTCAAGAGCTTAAGGGTCTAGGTGACCTTTTAGCGTTTCGATTGTGTTGTGTTGGTCTCCGGTCGACCCGGTTGTGACCAGTGGTCGACCTCCTGCCTTGTGAGTATCCTGGACACCCCATGGGTTCTGTGTCCATGTTTTTGGGGTGTTAGGAGGGACCGTGTTACCTCGATTAGCGTGCCCGTAGGTGTGGTGGGTCTGGGTGACCCCACGTGTTCCGGGCTTTCGTGTTACGCTTGATCGAGTCACCGTGTACCGGTGTGCGTGCGGTGGGGTCTTCCCCGCATGTTGTGGGTTTCTTTGGAAGGCGATTCCCGTGTGGGCCACGTGTTTGGCCTTGGACTGCGAGTCTAGTTATCCGGCCTGGGGCTGGAGGTTTCCCGCTTGCTTCAAGATGGGAAATCGTCGTGGTGGCTTGTGTGCTGCCCTGGGAATCGTGCTTCTGTGTTTTCCATGTGGCCCATGAGGGTGGCCTTGGTCCTTTGCGTTCCCTTCCCGAGGGAGTGGTCTTGGCGACTCGTGAGTTGTCTCGGTACTTGTGCTACCGTGATTTTAGACCTAGAGATTGGACTAGATTGACGGCCTTGTGCTGTTGCGTACAACGGTCTTGACCCCGAGTCTTGTCACTCAAGGACTGTTGGGTGTAGTGCGTCTAGAGGACTGCCCAGAGTCCAGTGGCTTAGTGCCACTTGAGTTTTCTCGACTCTCGCACAGGGTGCGTGCGTGGCTGAGGACTGCGAGTCCTGTTTCTTCTTCGACTGTGGTCACCGTGCGACGGTGCTGATACGTGGGGTGGTCCCCGTACGTCGTTGGATTCGGACGTTATTTTCCGTTAAGAGTCTACTCCTTTAGTGACCCTCCACTAGTCGTAGCCTGCTTACACACGAGTGGTCCCACCTGGGAGTAGGTGGAGAGGCTTACCTTTGAGACGGTTTGTGGACCGGTTACCGTAGGCCCCTCGTCGGTAGCCAGAGTCCGGATACGGGGGAAAACCGGTCAGAGGACCAGACCTAGTGAC
Source organism: Amorphophallus konjac (assembly GCA_022559845.1). Classification (NCBI taxonomy): domain Eukaryota; kingdom Viridiplantae; phylum Streptophyta; class Magnoliopsida; order Alismatales; family Araceae; genus Amorphophallus; species Amorphophallus konjac. Next base: position 95,725 of record JAHNEJ010002085.1, on the reverse strand, counting down.
GCAAGGTCTGTGTGTGCACACGTGGTTGGGGGCGGTTGGACCCACGTCGACGTGCGTGACCCCAGCTAGTTACTTGTTTGTGGTTACTTGTACGGTGTTCGCGTCTCGGGTAGGACCTACCACGTCAGGCGGTTCACCTGCGGTGCGGTGTAAGACGTCAGGAGACGCTATCGACTGTGCTTCTAGTGGGAGGTACTCCTGTCGAGTCGGGAGTGACAGACTGTCAGTTTCCGTGACTTTGACCTTCGGGTTTCGGTCGTGTTGACCGTTGAGTTTCGGTTGGTTCACCGTGACGCGTGTGTTGGTTTTCGCGTCATGAGATTAGTGCTAGTGGCTTTACCGAGGTTGGGTCTTGTTGTGCGGTACCCACGATCGGATGGTCGGGGTTGCACCTTGGACAGCGTGTCCAGGTCGACTGTGTCCGGGGGACAGGCCTCTACGGCGTGGTTGCCGTGTGTTCTTACTTCGGTAGGTGGTATTGGCGTGGTTTGGTAGCTTCAACTTCGTGATCGAGGTGTGCCTTCTGGCAGTAGGAGTAGCTGTAGTGCCGAGTTTTTGACCGGCCACCGGGTTGCTGTTCCTGCTATAGTTGTAGCTCTCCTTTCCGCTACCGCCGTTATTTCCGGTTGGGGTTCTGCGGGATCCCTGCTGAGTCTCTGCTTTGGAGACTCATTCCCTGCTTTTCAGGTGGAGCGGTTCTTCCTCGAGGTTCGAGGGTGCGGGGCGGAGGTTCTCAGTTGCCAGCTTGCCGGGTCAAGTGTTCACTTAGCATGTGGTACGTTTTACTGCTTTAGACTGTACTTTCTGTTGGACTGGACTCTGTTGTAGCTGTAGTTGTTCTTTCTTTCAGCTTGTTGTTGTTGGTTATCCTGCTTTATTTCCTATTTCTTTGTGCCTCCACACTCCTTTTAGCCCTTCCGAGCCCTCCCGGCTCGTGGGCGGCGGTGCGAGTCTCGGGTTATCGGGCCTTCCCGGTAATCGGATTCTCGGGTCATTACACCGGAGGTGGAGAGGGAGGGGGGAGGGAGGTAGCAGGAGAGGGGGGAGGTCGCGCCGGTCGGAGGGGGAGGGCGGCCAGATGGGGAGGGGAGAGGTCGCAGGGGAGGGGGAGGGCGGCCGGCGGTGGAGGGGAAGGTCGCATGGGAGGGGGGAGGCACCCCTCTCTCTATCTCTCTCTCACACTCTCACACTTAACCCAGGGGTAAGTTAGTATTTTCATTACCTTTAGTATAAGGTAACTATAGTTTAGTTAACTGAATGAACGGTAGGGACCTAAACGTGTAACGACTAAGATTATAGGGACTATTAAAATAATATGCAGAATGGAGGGACTAATCGGCAATTCACTAAGTTTATAGGGACTAATATGTAAAAAACCCTAAAAATAATTAAAAGAAGAAACTAGTTCACCTTTTTTGATCTACTATGATAATGTCGTTTATTTATTATTTATTTATTTGACGACGAGAAATCTAGTGAATCAAAAAATCTCGGGAGGACATTTTATTTGCCACTACCCTGATCATTACTGTTTCTAATGAGTTTGGGTAAAATGATTGAAATGAATGATCTCTTAATTAGTCGCCAAGGCCAGTAGAGTGATCAAGCCATGCCACATTTGTGTCCCCCGTTGCTTTCTGTAGGAGCCAAAGAAGGAAAGTTAGTGATTGAAATGATAATTTAGGTCCACATTTGTGTCTGCCGTTGCTTCTATGTAGCGATTGAAATGATCATTTAGGTCGGTTACCTAATCCAAACCCTGTGTGTGTGTGTGTGTGTATGTGTGTGTGTGTGTGTGTGTGTGTGTGAGAGAGAGAGAGAGAGAGAGAGAAAGAGAGAGAGAGAGACGGAGATGTGATCCACGGTCTGTTGCTCCACCGGTATCTACTGCAGGGGATGTGCGATTTGATCTTCCTCCTACTGTGTCCCCATCCTTCGCTGAAGTTCTCCTCAAATCCGACTCTCCATTTTTGGTTTCGTTGCCCATCCATGGACCTGCATTCACAGATTCGGGTGAGCCGGCTGCCTTCTTTTCCATGGATGAAATCCATGTTTCGTGTAAGCCGTTGGAATTTTCTATTGTTGCGAAGACACCTCTGGGCAGGCCACCCTTTCAAGAGATTCGTTTACACATGGCCCAGCGATTTCAGTTTAGACAAGATTTCTTCTTGAGCTCCTTGGATGGTCGCCACTTGTTGCTGCGTTTTCAGAATTTGGAGGATTATCTTCAAATGCTTCTAAAGGGCTCTTTGTTTATCAAGGCTAAGCCTTTCTGGTTTTCCAAATGGTCGATGGATTTCTCTCCAGTCGAAGACTCGCCGGTTGTCCCTGTATGGTTGGAATTGCCAGGTCTTCCAGTAAATTTTTTCAACGATCCTATGCTTCGTTCTATTGCTGGTAGCATTGGCCCTGTCCTCCAAATTGATAAGGACACAATCCATCTCTCTCGTACTCATGCAGCACTGGTTTGTGTTCAATTGGATATATCTAAGAAGATGCCGCAGAGGGTGTGGATTGGTTTTGGTTCGGATGGTATGTGGCAGCCCATTGTCTATCTTGCCACGCCCGCCTTCTATTCGATCTGCAAACATCTTGGTCATCTGCCGCCTTCTTGCAAGAAGAATCGTGGTTCTCATGCCGGCCCTTCTTCTGCACCACCTGCTCATGTCTCTGTTGTCCAGGGTCCTGCACATATTAGTCCTCCATCCCCTGCCCCTAATGCTAGGCCCAAGCGCTCTTGGCGTCCTGCTACGGCCTCCAGGCCTGCTGCTGGCCCTTCAATTCCTGCTGCTGCTCATCTTGCCCCGGTTCTTGGGATTCGTCATTGGTTAATGTTGTGACTACTGGGGTCGACCCTCCAGCTCCTAGTGCTGACTATTCTCTTGGCTCTGCTGCTGATGTTCTTGGGGGAGTCAACCTTCCTGCTGCTGGTGTCGACTCTCCTCCTGTTGTGCTTAATGCCGCGGTTGCTCCTTGGCGCCCTGCTGTTGGTCTTGTTGCTTCCCCTTCGGTGGCACTTGCTTCCCTATTGGGTCCATCTGCTGTCGTCCTTCCTAAGGAAGCGGACAGATCAGCCTGTGTGGTTGCTCTTCGCGCGATGAGTGATGAAATCAACGCTCTTCTAGCCTTTTCTCGGCCTGGGGCTTCTGGCCTTCCTCGGTTCTGTAGTGCTGTAGTGTAATATCCCGGACCTTTCGGATCCTTCTTCGTGGGTCCCGGATCTAGTTTTCGGAGCGTCCGGCTCTGTTGTGTCCGAAATTTCGTTTCGGACATCTTTCGTGTTCGGATCGGCGCGATCCGGAGTCGTTTCGGAGGCCCGGAGCCGTTCCGTGACTTTTCCGCGTGTGTTTTCCGATTCCCGGTGTGTGTTTCGACTTTTCCTTCGGAAGCTCGCTGCGGGCGAACCGGGCAGTTCCCCCAGGCACGAGTGGTACCGTTGGGATCGGTGCGTTCCAAGGATTCCGGAAATGTATTTTTCTTATTGTGGACCATATAAAATATTAATTTATTTCCTACTTAATATTATATCTGTTTAATTTCTGCGATTATCTGTGATGCTTATGTAGTTTCCACACCACCCTTTTAACCCTTCCGAGTCTTCGGGCTCGTGGGTGGCGGTACGAGTCTCGGGTTATCGGGCCTTCCCGATAATCGGATTCTCGGGTCGTTACAGCTGGTATAAGAGCGCGGTTGTGGAATTACATGAGAATCATAGGTAATTGTAGTGGTCCACTAGTCCACAGCGATGATGTACAGGTGACGCTGGCATTGGGCACCGTGTGTTTATTTTGACATTACCGTTTTCGTGTTTTCTGTCTTTTGCTTCAGGAGCGAGTATGGCGCCGAGGAGGAGTCCTCGCTCTCAGCAGGGGCAGTCGGCTGGAGGTCAGGAGATCCAGCAGGGGGTCCAGAGGGACCAGGAGGAGCATAGCAGAGTTCCGGGAGCTACCGAGGCCGCGGATGCTGCGAGGGCTCCGGGGGCCGAGGATTTCTTCTGTGGCATGTACCATCTCATGTCTCAGCAGTTTGGCGGAGAGGCCGGTGAGGGCTCGTCAGCTAGGGGTGGGCCAGGCCGAGCGGTGAGGGACTTCATGCAGTTCCATCCACCTTACTTTAGCGGCCAGGCAGACCCTGATGCGGCTCGTGATTGGCTTGATGAGATGGAGCGGGTGTTCAGTTCCGCGAGGAGTACTGCCGAGGACAGAGTGGTGTTGGCCTACAACCAGTTGCAGGGTACGGCTCGGAGGTGGTGGTCTTCCGAGTGGAAGACGTCCTTTCAGCTTCGTCCACTTGAGCAGATCGAGTGGGATGACTTTGTCAGTGCTTTCGAGCGTACGTACTGTCCAGATGTTGTTGCCATGCAGCGGATGCGGGAGTTTCTAGAGCTGGTGCAGGGTGACATGTCCGTGTTGCAGTACAGGGCCCAATTTGTCGAGCTGGGTCGGTATGCACCTCACATCATGGAGCATGAGAGGGTGAGGACCGCGCAGTTTGTGCAGGGCTTGAGGCTGGAGCTGAGGCACCATTTGATCGCGAATGGGGCCACTGATCTGGAGACAGTGTCTCGTGTTGCGATTTCTTTGGAGATGGATATGCAGAGGACTCGAGGACCGATCAGCCAGGGGCAGTCCTTGTCAGGTCGCAGCCAGCAGTCAGCTACCCTGCAGCAGGGTTTCTTCCAGCATGCGTCGGGTGGTTCAGGAGTGCCGGCATCAGCAGCTTCGGTGACAGGATCTGCGTCCTTCGGCTCGAAGGTCAAGAAGTTCTTCAAGAGAGGGTTCGGCAAGAAGAAGTCCAGGGATCAAGGGCAGGCTTCATCGGGCAGTGTGCAGCAGCCGATTCCTTTGCAGCGTCAGGGATCAGTGGGTGGATCGCGAGGACCTTGTCCACGATGTGGTGGTACCCACCCAGGCAGGCAGTGCACGGCGCCGATTATCAGTTTTCGGTGTGACCAGCCAGGGCATATGGCGCGTGACTGTCCTCAGAGGCCGCCGCAGCAGCAGTTTCCTCAGCAGCAGTAGGTTCCCCAGCAGCAGAGGCAGCAGCAGCAGCAGGGACAGTATCCGCCGCTACCCAGGTCAGCTAGAGTGGGAGGCAGGCAGAGGGCTCGTGGCCAGATCACGCACTTGACCAGGGCAGAGGCAGTGGCGTCGCAGCTCGTGGAAGGTACCGTTCAGATTTTGGGTTGTGCGGCTCGGGTTTTGTTCGATTCTGGCGCGTCTCATTCGTTTATTTCGGAGGATTTCACGTCGAGCGTCGAGGAGCCGGTGACCCAGTTGTCCTGTGATTTGGCAGTGGAGTTGCCTTCGGGTGACTTTATGGTCACTCCGTATTGCTTTGACCAGGTTCCGGTGTGGATCGATGGGCGGAGTATGCCAGGCAGGTTGTATGCGTTGCAGCTTCGGGATTATGATGTGATTCTAGGCATGGATTGGGTCGAGACTCATGGAGCGGTGGTGGATTGTGGAATGAAGAGGGTCTACTTCCAGCATCCGAGCAAGAGGACCTTCTATTTCCAAGGTATCCGTTCCACCTCTTCTCGATTCCTTATCTCTTCTATTCGAGCCCGTCGATTCCTTGATTCAGGTTGTCAGGGTTTTCTCGCGTCCGTGGTTGTGTCGGACCGGATGGAGCCGGATGTCGAGGACATTGCGGTGGTGTGCGAGTTTCTCGATGTTTTTCCCGAGGAGTTGCCTGGATTACCTCCCCAGCGGGAGATCGATTTCGTGATCGAGGTTGTGCCTGGTACGGGACGTTTGGCGAAGGCTCCCTACCGTATGGCCCCCGCTGAGTTGAGGGAGTTGAGGGCGCAGTTGCAGGAACTGCCGGCCAAGGGGTACATTCGTCCGAGCTTTTCCCCTTGGGGTGCCCCCATGTTGTTTGTGAAGAAGAAGGACGGTAGTCTGCGGTTGTGCATTGACTATCGGCAGCTGAATGAAGTGACCATTAAGAACAAGTATCCGTTGCCGCGGATTGATGACTTGTTCGACCAGCTTCAGTCTGCGCGAGTGTTCTCGCGGATTGATTTGCGGTCCGGTTACTATCAGCTGAGAATTCGCGAGTCCGACGTGGAGAAGACTGCGTTCAGTACGAGGTACGAGCATTATGAGTTTCTGGTGATGCCGTTCGGGCTCACCAATGCCCCAGCAGCCTTCATGGACTTGATGCAGAGGGTGTTTCATCCGTATTTGGACCAGTTCGTGGTCATCTTCGTGGATGACATCCTTGTTTATTCGCAGTCTGCTGAGGAGTATGCGTACCATTTGGGTGTGGTGCTGCAGACGTTGCGAGATCACCAGTTGTATGCGAAGCTCAGCAAGTGCGAGTTTTGGCTCAGCGAGGTGCACTTTCTGGGGCACGTGATTTCTGGTGATGGTATTTCCGTGGATCCCGCCAAGGTCGAGGCACTGATGCAGTGGCCGAGGCCGAGGTCGGTGACGGAGATCCGGAGTTTCTTGGAGCTTGCGGGGTATTATCGCCAGTTTATCCAGGATTTTTCTCGCATTGCGACCCCGATGACGAGGCTCACGCGGAAGGATGTGCCTTTCGTTTGGTCCGAGGAGTGTGAGCAGAGCTTCAGTGAACTGAAGAGGTTGCTCACCTCGGCTCCGGTGTTAGTTTTACCTTCTGGATCGGGAGGTTTTGTGGTGTGTACAGATGCTTCCGGGGTCGGATTGGGTGCTGTTCTGATGCAGGATGGTAGAGTGGTGGCTTATGCATCTCGGCAGCTAAAGCCCCATGAGGAGAACTACCCTACCCATGACCTGGAGTTGGCGGCAGTGATCTTCGCGCTGAAGATCTGGAGGCATTATCTGTACGGCGAGAAGTTCGAGGTGTTCACTGACCATCAGAGTTTGAGGTATGTGTTCTCGCAGAGAGATCTAAACCTCAGACAAAGGCGTTGGATGGAGTTCATGAAGGACTATGACTTCACCCTGTCTTATCAGCCGGGCAGGATGAATGTCGTTGCCGATGCCTTGAGTCGGAAGGTTGCGGTCAGTACCTTGATGCTGAGGAAGTGGAGGCTCTGGGAACAAGTGCCCGAAGTTTCTTTCAGGCTCAAGATTCCCCAGGAGCCAGGGTTGGCGGTGCTTGCGAGTCTGACTGTCACTCCTGCTATCCGTCGTCAGGTGATAGAGGCTCAGCATGCAGACCCTGAGTTGCCCCGGATTCTGGCGATGGCTGATGTGGAACTTGGCGAGGACGGTGCTGCGAGGTTTCGTGGCAGGCTATACGTCCCAGCAGAGGAGCAGGTTCATCGTGCGGTGTTACGCGAGGCTCATGGGAGCAGGTACACTGTGCACCCGGGTGCGACGAAGATGTATTGGAACTTGCGGAGGCGCGCAGTTCTGGTGGCCTGGCATGAAGAGAGATGTCGCGGAGTTTGTGGCCAGGTGCCTGATCTGTCAGCAGGTGAAGGCGGAGCATCAGCGACCAGGAGGTACTCTCCAGCCCTTGGATGTTCCTGCTTGGAAGTGGGACCATGTGACCACGGATTTCGTGGTGGGGTTGCCAAGGACCCCGAGTGGGCAGGACAATATTTGGTTGCTGGTGGATCGGCTGACGAAGGTGACGCGGTTGTTACCGGTCAAGGTCAGTTGGAGCGTGTCCAGGTTGGCTCGTTTGTATGTGGAGCGGATCGTGCCGTTGCATGGGGTTCCCATTTCGATCGTGTCGGATAGGGATCCGCGCTTCACTTCTGGATTCTGGAGGAGTTTCCAGCGAGCTCTTGGCACGGAGTTGGCGTTTAGCTCGGCGTATCATCCTCAGTCAGATGGTCAGTCTGAGAGGACCATTCAGACTTTGGAGGACATGCTGAGATCTTGCTGCCTGGAGTGGCAGGGGAGTTGGATTCATCACCTACCGTTGGTGGAGTTTGCCTATAACAACAGCTATCATTCGAGCATCAGCATGGCTCCTTATGAGGCGTTATATGGGCGTCCTTGTCGGACTCCACTTGATTGGTTTGAGGTGGGTGAGCGTGTTTTGACGGGACCGGAATTGGTGCAGCAATGCGTGGATGTTGTGCACCTGGTTCGTCAAAACATGTTGGCGGCCTATAGTCGGCAGAAGAGCTATGCTGACCGTAGGAGGCAGCCCCTCGAGTTCGCCGTGGGCGATCATGTGTTCTTGAGAATTTCTCCGATGAAGGGGGTGATGCGTTTTGGACGGCGTGGGAAGCTGAGTCCCCGCTATATTGGTCCTTTCGCGATTGTGGAGCGCATCGGTGAGGTTGCTTACCGATTGCAGTTACCCTCTGAGTTGGCGTCGGTGCATGACGTGTTCCACGTTTCGATGTTGCGGAAGTATATGCCCGATGACTCTCATGTGCTCGAGTTTTCCGTTTGGCCTGAGGTGACTCCAGATCTTTCTCTCCCAGAGTTTCCGATCCGCGTGGAGGATAGGCGAGAGCAGCGCCTGCGGAACAAAGTCATTCTCTTGGTAAAGGTCGTGTGGCAGCGACACTCTGGTGGGGAGGCTTCTTGGGAACGTGAGGACGAGATGCGTCAGCAGTTCCCGTATCTGTTTGAGTGAGTCTTCCTCTTCTTTCCCCTTGGGTTGTTCTCAATTTCGAGGACGAAATTCCTTAAGGGGGAAGGGCTGTAATATCCCGGACCTTTCGGATCCTTCTTCGTGGGTCCCGGATCTGGTTTTCGGAGCGTCCGGCTCTGTTGTGTCCGAAATTTCGTTTCGGACATCTTTCGTGTTCGGATCGGCGCGATCCGGAGTCGTTTCGGAGGCCCGGAGCCGTTCCGTGGCTTTTCCGCGTGTGTTTTTCGATTCCCGGTGTGTGTTTCGACTTTTCCTTCGGAAGCTCGCTGCGGGCGAACCGGGCAGTTCCCCCAGGCACGAGTGGTACCGTTGCGATCGGTGCGTTCCGAGGATTCCGAAAATGTATTTTTCTTATTGTGGACCATATAAAATGTTAATTTATTTTCTACTTAATATTATATCTGTTTAATTTCTGCGATTATCTGTGATGCTTATGTAGTTTCCACACCACCCTTTTAACCCTTCCGAGTCTTCGGGCTCGTGGGTGGCGGTACGAGTCTCGGGTTATCGGGCCTTCCCGGTAATCGGATTCTCGGGTCGTTACATGCAGTGTCCTTGGGGCCATCTCCACTATCTTCTATCTCCGCTCAGGCTGCCGATGATTCTGCCAGTGTCATACCCTGTCAACAGCTTTCCCCGACTACCCGGGAGAAGCCGAAGCTTCCTCTGGTTCATGATGATGCCCCCGACGAGTTTGATGGTTCGATTGATGAGCAGGGCTCGGAGTTTAAAATTCCTTTCCAGCCAGCCCGCAGAAGCAAACGAAAGAATTGGCGTAAGCCTAATCATCTCGAGTGTTATATATAATGTCAGGCTGTAGCCGTCGGTCTTAAATGTTCTCTTTTTCTATTATCAATAATACATCCCCTTGGTGTTAGGTGGGGAAGTGCTTCCCCGTTTGGGGAGCACCCTCCAACTATTCACTAGGTAGGGCTTTTGAATTAAAAAAAAGAGAGAGAAGAAGAGAGAGATCAGAGATGAAGATAGAGACCCCGCCATGTTCATGTGAGAAATGGCATCCCAGCCGCGAGTGAGTGGCGGCTGCCATCGCTCGCTCATATATCCACGTAAAGAGACTAGCCGCATCTTATTAGTGGACTCCCTCGCGCGTGTTCTCCCTCCCCCAGCTGTCGTCCTTCTCCACTCAGACAAAACAGGGAAATAATTATTGACCATGCATGCCCATTGGCCCTCTTAATCATTGGCCATCGTCACCAACCAGTGGCAACCCTCTCAGTGCGTGGTCGGCGACAGATCAACCCCCACCACCACTCCACCACGTGAGACCTCCACTGCAGCTTCAGCCACTAGCTCGTGCCACGCCATACTCCAATATCCACTCTATATATGTGCCCTCACACATATCACCTCCCCCACTGAACTGAGATCACCACCTACCCACCGAAGCCGTCCCGATCCTGTTACTCTGTATAGTACGTATGAGCCTATAAATAGGCCTCTCCCCCTCCTCTTCCTCTTCACCGGGAGCTCTTCCCCTTCCCCAACCTCCCTCAGCCGGCTCCTCTCTCGCTTCTGCACTGGTGGTTTTCCTTTGCAGTGGGATCAGGAGCCAGCTAATTTGGACGTAGCTAGAGAAAGGAGAAGACCGCGATGGCTGGCGTGCGGCCCTTCGTCCTCGCCCTCCTCTTCCTCTCCTGTGCCCTGTTGGTAGAGAGTAGGGTTTCTCGCAAGGGCCTGGGCATCAACCTCGGCAACGGCGGCGGAGGCGGGCTCGGCCTCGGCCTCGGCATCGGCGTTGGCACCGGCGTGGGACTGGGAGGCGGTAGCGGCTCCGGTTCCGGCTCCGGCTCCGGCTCCGGTTCAGGTTCAGGATCCGGTTCAGGTTCCGGCTCGGCTTCCGCCTCCGGCTCCGGTTCAGGCTCAGGATCTGGTGGTGCAGGGTCGTACGCCGGCTCTGGCGCGGGGTCGTACGCCGGATCTGGTAGCGGGTCTGGAGGAGGCCAAGGGCGCGGCTCTGGCCGCGGATCAGGTTACGGTTCGGGGCGCGGACAGGGTTACGGCAGAGGTTCCGGATCTGGGAATGGTTCTGGATCGGGCGAAGGCTACGGGGAAGGCTACGGTGAAGGCTCCGGCGAAGGCGGCGGAAACGGCAAGTGATGGCAGACGAGGGATTCAGGCAAAATCACTAGCGTGCTGTTGAGTAAAACCATTGTGTTATAATTAGATAAATAACGAGATGGTGTATCAAATACTGGTGTCTGCCCTTGCTTTTATGGAAAAACAAATCTTGAAATTACTAATGTCTCCTCGAATATTTCGCACTTGTAAAATGCTTTAGTCTTGTTCATAACTTCATATATTGCATGCTGAGTTGAGACTGAGTTGAATCACCGACGTGATGATGTAAGCGTGTCTAGTTTCCTTAGTCAGGAGAGAGAAGTACAAGTTTAGCGGTATTATCATGTTCCATAATAATAATCTTCTCATGTGTTTGCTCCTTAAGTACCTGAACCCCCACTTCAAATTTCGATTTTTTAGAGGTAGTTTGGTGTGCCATAAGATGGTGTCAGTAAACATCATAAAATGTCGTAAAATGATACATTTCTTATGTCGAGGATGCTGTAAATTATTTTATGTTCTTTTTCTTATGTTCGGGTGCCTTAAAATATTGAGTTTCAAAATCATTTGACCCATGTGACACTCTTTTTAAATGATTTCAGTTTTCAGAACTCTAAAGCCACCTAAAAAATGAAAACCAATGATTCTAAAATAAAAAAAGGTATTTTCATAGATTTTAAAACCAACGATCGATCCCTCATTGAAAACTTCCAAATAATTTCACTACGGGAGTATTTTATATAAAACTTCTCAATTTTGATTTTGAATTATATCAGAATTTAGTGGAAATCTGACCTCTGTTGTTAACCCACGTCTGACCGCTTTAAACATAATAACCCAATAGATTCTATCAAACGGTATCTAGACCAACTCGGTTTACTTAAATCTTAGGCTCCAAGAATAATGAGTACTGAGTTCGGCTTGATGCACACTCTAGGTGTGCAACATCTTTAATTTTTTTAAAATATGTTGGATGTGACTTTTAAAGTATTCTAATTTGAGACGTAAATCACGTCGTTATCTGATTATATAAAAATTATAAATAAAATGAGTCGATTTTTAAAAGAATGAATCTAATATTATTTATTTAATTTAATTTTTTATTTTTTTAAAATCATCTAATTCCGTAACTTACACTTTAAATTAAGATATCTTGAAATATATTTCAAAAAAAAAATTAAAAAAAATTAAAGGCATTGCACAAGCACATCTCTGATCTGCAATGAGCCATTCTCTATATGAGTACCTCCCCCACGTCAAGGATGAGGCCTAGTCTCCGGATCCAACGTAAGTGGGCTGGCTCGGAGACATAAGCCCAAGGAGTTCTCTGAATCGGAACCTCTGGAAGACTAGGCCAGGTCGGCTAGGATCACCAGAGTCAAGGCCCATTCTAGTCTTTGCACTCTCGTAATTAATTAAATCAAGTCACGGTTGCAATTACCCATGAATTTTATGAATAATCACCCGTAAGAAACACCGAATCGATTACATTGATCAACAATATCCCACTGTCAGAGCTCATATATATCTTATATAAATATATAATAAAAAGCCCCCTTTCGATACAGGGATAGACAAATAGAGTAATATCTCACAGGAATTAATTTATTCCGAAATCTACTCTCATTTATTCTGATAGACAATAGATTAAATAAAGAGATAAATTATTTTACTAATTTTGTTAGGTCAATTTAACAGAGATACATCTGAGTTATCTCTCGTTATAATCAAATTAATTTTATCATCTTATTAAACTAAAAAATAAATAAAATAGGAGTTATCCCCTAGGATAAACAGTCCCTCTGTCAAAGCAGGGCAAAGTGAACAATGGGAAACCACACTTGAGCAAGTGGGACAGACAGTGATGTATGGCACCTGATCACCGTTTGGGTCAACCATTGTCAGACCACGGAGAAGTGGGAACGGGGAATTTGATTGGGCCTTCGGGGACAATATCATCAATCACGAAGGCAGCAGCATCTGCCAAGAATCAGCGAACTTAACAACATTCCACTTCAGAGCGATGGGAGTACGGACACGTACAGGGAACTTGCTCATGTTATTATTTTAAGAACTGGTTTATTTATTTTTAAGGATAGAGAAATGCCCAAGTTTCTTATTTCGCTCACAGGCATATGATTCTCAATCTCCCACATTCATAGATAAGGGTATCATCGTCGAGGTACTAATCGCATATGTATATACACGGTGTTGGATACGACTTCGTTGCTCAGAATTCTCTATCTGGGAAGAGAAGAGGGGCGACGAGGGACCAGATGTACAGAGCCGCCGTAGCCCACCCCGTCACGATGCGAACCCACACGGACGGCCACCCCACATCCACCAGCTTCCCGCTTTCTCCCACTGAAGTCGACCACCCTGTCAGCAGCATCGCCGAGTACATGCTGGCGAGAGAGAAGATGAGGTGGAAGAAGGAATACGAGTATGTCACCGGCCCTGGGGCATCCTCCTTCTCGTCATCCTGCTGCTCCAGCTTGTCAAAGGGAACAAGAGGCGTCTCGGAACCTGACCATGGGTCGGAAACATGAAGGGTTAGAACATGGGGGAAGCTGACAGCAGAACAACGCTTCAGAGGGTGTGCTGACCAGCACGGGGAGAACTGGGAGATGAGAGGAAGCTCGTCGAGGAGCCCGCACGAACTGCAGAGTAGACGACCGAGAGGACGGTGGTCAACAGGCCCAAGGTCATACTGCCGCTGGAGACGGCTTTCGCATGGTGGTGATAGAAAAGACCGTTGCACTCGTAATCCCTGGGCTCACTGGAAAGCCCGCTGTAGCAGAGGTAAGTGCAATATAGAGACATAACTGAGGCTGGCAACAGGCTCCCATTGACCTGTAAAAGCAAGGGTAAATGTTGTGCACCAGATATGAGGAGAGCATCTTGCACTTGCTTGGTCAGACAGAATGCCCAGTGCTGCACTACCAGGTTTGCACAAGCGAAGAGCTATGATGTGAAAGGTTTTCTTCTATTCCTCCATCTTCCCCCTATGATTCCTTGTAATAGCTTAAAGATTGCAAATCGACTTCTGCTCGAAGGGAAATTATAATAGCATATAGTGCTGACATTAAACAAACGTTGCTGTTAATTACCGTAGACTCCTCTGTGAATTTAACTTTTGAAGAGCTCCCCAACACTCACCACATCTCATCATGCCTGACGCCTCATCTTGGACTTCTAAAGCCAAATTTATGTTGTCACTGCCATTGCCACCATCAAGTTTGGCTCACATTCAGAAAGACACACTTGGTCTTTCCAGCCACCCTATGCTTAATTCTGAAAGTTATTCTTAACGAGCATCTCCATTCGCCAGTTCTTCTTATCATTTATTCTCTATCCTAATGCATATTCTTCTTTGCAGATTGATCTTAATACAGTAGTTCGTAAAGCAGAGACAGAGAGAAAAATAGGGGAACCTAAATTGAGAGTTGATTTAGCCCACATAGCAGGGGATTGCGTCGTGGATGCATATCTAGCCAGCGGGCCAAAAAAGATCAAAAAAGACAAAACAATAACTTTCCACTAGAAAAATCATGTATTTAATAACCCAGCAAAGTCCATGAAGGCAAGGAGATCTGATCACATACCGTTGGATGCAATGCGACGATGGCAAAAACAAACACAAGAACTAAAGTGATGATGATAAAAAACATGTTAAGGCCGCAGTCGTGTCCTGATGGAGTAAACCAATGGAAGAGCAAGGCAGAGAAAGAGAATGTTGCCGCATAACAAAATAGTGAGACAACAAATAATGCCAAGTACCTGAGAAACAAAGAAGGCGGCCATTAAAATATGTCAAAAGTTGCAAATACTTTAATCTCAACACACTTTTCCTAGAGAAAGAGAGCGCTATAAGCATGTTCTTTTATTCTATATAAAAGGAATGCAATTTTACATTTCCTTAAAAGAGGAAAAAAGACTGTAAAACATGGCAGAAAACAATGCCAATGTTAACGTTGGGGCATAACAATTAGCGGAATGCAGATTCCTTAAAAAGCTCCAGCACCGACTATTGCTAAGAATGAGCAGATGAGTTCAGGGCAGAGGCGGCTTGGAGGTGAGGGCTTGCATGTTTTTAGATGCATGATAAAATGTGTTTATTCAGGTAAACTAACATAGAATGTGACAAGGCTCTTGAATGCTTATATGAAAGGAAAGAACACTGCGAGATAAGGATGGAAATAAATAGAAATAATAGAAGCCATCATCTACCAATACATGCAATAAAGAAAAGAAAGAATTTAGAAAGAAAAAGAATGCTAGCATACCATGCAAGTTTTCCACGTGCAGTCCCACCCTAATTTCATGGGTCCGGCAGACCAAGACATCAACTCAATCGCTGTTTCCGTCTTTTTTTTTCTCGGGATACCCCTACTAAACCCCATCAGACTTTCCCTCAAAGATAACCTTATCTTATTTCTGTTTTCTCCCACTTCATCCCTTCCACCCCTTTCCCTCTCACTGCCACACATACACATCATGCTGTTCTGTGCATATGAACCATGTGGTTTTGGTGTCACATCTTTGTGCAGTGCAGACAGGGATGATGACGAAGCAGAGGTTCTAGAGCAAGTGAAGTCGAGGCAAATAGGTAGAAGAAAACCTGAAGTGCCCCGGGTTGGGGGGGTGTTAGTCTATGGAAAAGGAAAAGGAAAGTGGAGAACTTCAGCTGAGGGAGGAGCAATGGTGATGTGGATGGAAGCCTTAACAGGAAGGTAGCATGACAGTGCAGAGCAATAGACAACTCCACCCCCCTGCAACTGTGCAACATCCTGCTTAATTATGGCTGTCAGATAGAATAGAAGTGCGGTGAAAAATGGCTCAATGATGTGTGCACCTCCAGAAAGCGCAATTATGCAGAGAGATGGGGATTGTTGGATTTCCGATTTCTAATGCATTTGTTTAGCTCAACTAAATAATAAGCAATGTGTCTCTCGGACAAAAACAATAGGGGGATACGGAGGTAAAACAGAGCGATTAGAACTCAAAACTACAATCCAGCAAAACAAAAAAAAAGGGTATATTCTAACAATGAGTAAGAGAACAAACCAGGACTGCTCATCTTTGCTAACCCAGTTGTCATTCCATCCGTGTACAAAGTCCAACAAGAGAACAACTTGAACAAGAAGGAACAAACCCGATCCAAATTTTGATATGCCCTCTGCATTTGCGAAGTTGAGCCGTCAAAAGTCAAACAAGATCCCCGTTGAATAGCAAAGATTATATGATTATCCGATCAAAGACAGAAGCATAAATAAGAGAATTTAGCACAGAACATTTGGCATATCAGAGATAACAAATAAATTCAACAAGAAACAATCTGCTCAAAAAAGTTGCAGGATCCCAACCCTGTTCTTAATGTAGTTTTGTTGTTTTAGAATAGATTACTTCCCTCGACAAAGTTGGAAAAGATTTTAAAAGGAAATAACCTGCCCATTAGAAAAAAATGAAGCATCCACAGCTTTGTGTGTTTTAACAGAGTATGATCATCATCTACTGTTCTTCAGAGAAAAATGGGGAGAACAGAGACAAATTTTAGGAAACAAAACACACGCATGAAATAGCTATAATAGAAGGTTGCTCAAAGTTAGATGGTCAGGTAACGCACAAGCATGAACCAAGAATAAAGTCAGTTAGAATGGCGACATGGTCCAAGATCAAAGCATTAAAAGGGGAAAATACGAAAGAGATGGAGGGATGTAGTGTATGCTGTTGTAGTGCATGGCCTGTAAAGTGATGGACATTGGAAAGTCGGTAGTTCACAGCATGACTTTTTCAGCGAAGCAAGATAATGATTTTAGACAAAGATCCATCGAGCATTGGCGGATAAGAGTATATAAATGTTAGATCTGGTACTCAAATCTATAAAGCATTTTGTTTTCTGGGTGATGACTTTTTAGAGTTGCCGAGGGCGTCAACTTATTGGAGACCAAATATGTCTGAAATCGTATCAAAGCAGAGGCAGATTAATTCCCTTGATCGTAACATACGGAGCTAACATATAATTTCAAGATTAGAGATACCATGTAAACAGTGAAAATAGAAAAACAAGTAGCAAGAGCCGAAAGCTGTACTTAAAGCAGCAAATCCACCAGCTGGCAACCTTATCTGTCTACTTTGAAGAGAATACTGCATTTCTCCAAACAGAAAAAAAGGCTAATTTCATATCCTTATTCGCAAGATAAACCAAGGTGAAACATGATAAAGGAGTGTGCCAAACCATGAGGCGCCAGTACACAGCAGACACGGTATAGCTGCCTTACACATCATGCCAGCAGGTCGATTTCCCGGTTATGTAGCCATATAGAAGTTTTGGCACAAGAAGAAGGAATCAACAAGAGGCAACCGCTCACCGTAAAAGCTCACGACGCCGTTTGGAACGAAGAACATCAATAACACCAAAATGCACCAGCAGGTGATCTTCCCCATCCAACCCCCATTGTGCACCCTGTCACGCGGATCCTTCTGGTCTTTGACGCCCACCATTATCGCTGCAAGAATGGTGAAGAAGAGGAAGTTCCCCAGGCTTACCCGCAGCACTGCGTCCGTCTCAAACCACTCCCTGTCAGGAGTCTCACGGAAATGGTTGATCCCTGCACGACCACACAAAACGATTTTGTTTTCCAAACAAAGCTCCACCAAAAAAGAGTGGAATCAGATAAAAACGAAACCCCCAGCGACATCAATGTTCTAATCAAGTTCGTTCTAAGAGGAGTCCTATAATAATAAGAAAAAAACAAAATAAGTTACAACTGAAGAAAGAACTCGCCGCAGCATCAATGTTTTCTGAACTACTCGGTTCTAGGAGGAAATCCGCAAATCAAACTAGCGGAATCAGATAAAACTAAGAACCCTGGAAGCATCAATTGATGTTCGAATGTTCCCATCAAGACGGTTCTGAGAGGGGATCTACATGGTATCTTCTCCATGAAAGGCGCGGCGACCTCGCGGAGGGCCCAGGAGACGATGAGGGAGAGGGCGAAGAGGCCGCAGTAGGCGATCCTGGCGGACCGGCGGCCGATGCTCCCGAGCACCGACCGGCAGGCCTCGCATGCGCAGACTGCGCAGCACGGACCGAGGCACGACGCCGCCCACATCCCTTCGCCTCCCCTGCTTCTGCCGCTTGCCTTCTCGCCGGCGTGGAGAAGCTTAGATGGGAACTGGTGCGCGGAGAACCCCTAAGAATCGGAAGGCTTCCACGATCTGGCTGGGGAGTGGGGAGAAGAGGACGATGAAAGAAGGGGAGGGAAGGAAGAAGATATTCTTCAGGTTCTTGTTCTTCGCGTTTCAGATGGGGACTTTGGCCGAGTGTGTGAGAACAGAGAAGGGGATGCGCACCCCTCCCGCGAGGCGCGAAGTCCCTTTCGGAGTCTGCTTCGACCCTGAGGATTCGAAATGGCGGGAATCTGAGGTTCGGGTGCGTCGAGATAGGCACGGCCAGTGTGCTTGACGGACGTGTTGAGATGACATATTGCCACGTCATAAACACGGGACCCGGTCATGCCAGTTTAGCGGACTTCTATTGGTTGAGTAAGGCCTGATGCAAGCCCACCGTAATCACACACTTTGAGTGTGGAGTAACCGGACTTTGCCTATTGTCTTGACGTCGAGGGTATCAATTTAGATGGATTTGATTAAATTAGAGTCCATAGGTTTATCTGATAAACGTTTATTGAACTTTATTAAAAGTATTAATTTAATAAATACTAATATTTCCACTGAAAATATTAATATTTTTATTTTGTGAGCTATGATTCCTCCAATAATACAAAATTAATATGAAACATAATTCAAACATCATCTAAACTGAACCTCATAAAACTATTTATTTTTTAAAATTTATTACAATAATATACATATACAAAACTCTAGACATACAATTCATGATTTTTGTGTTGAAATTTCTCTCTCTCTCCTCGTGCCCGGAGGCGTGATAGCCTATTGGCATTCCACACAGGTCTAGAGGCAAATGGCCAAAGCGGCTCCCTTGGTTTTCCTCCGACAAGGATGGGGTATTAGGGGTCTCTCTCTCTCTTTCCACTTCAACCATCCAATCACCTCCGGCGACAACGCACCGGCGCCTGCTGATGCTGCCAGCTCTCTCTGTAAGGCCTCGGCTTGCCATGTGTTGGTGTCAGATCCGGCGTTCCTTTCTCGCCTTCCATTTCATTTTTCCGGGATATTTTGAGTTTTGTCATATGTGTTTTCGTCGCTGTTCCTGTAACGCTGCTGCAATGGGAATGGTGCTTGCTGTGATCTCTCGTCTTTCTATTAATTCGCATTGTATGATAGCTGTACATTTTCTTTTGTTTAGATTGTTGTAGATTGGCTTGGTGTGGCGGGATTAGATTCTTATTGGAACATAGCATCGAAATGGGGGGGGGGTGGTTAATTCCTCAGTCGGGATGAGAATAGGGGTGGGAATTTTGGGTTTTGTCGCAAGTTGAACGCATTGACAAAGATTTCCTTATCATACAGCTGTACTTTGTGCCTTTTTCACCAATCTTTTCTTTTTAGCTTCTCAGCTGAGATCCTCAATGGGTTTTTTTTCCTTCGCCATGTTGATAGTGTAATGAGGCGATTTTTCACCCAAGTCCATGGAGAATACGGGAAACGTACTGAGATTGAATTTGTCTAAAGCTCGCATTTAGGAACCTCTGGAAGGTTTGCGGGATTGATGCAGAGGAGTTTTTTTATAATACAATTATGCTTTTCCGGTGTTTCTATTGGATAGCAACCTCTTGAGTTGTTCCAAGTGTAGTTGATTTTTTTTCTATGTTTATACAACAAATAGCTCTTAATGTTAAGCGTTTATTGTTTGACCATGGTTAGTCACAAGCTGAAGGTTTTGTAAACTGGATTTTCCAAGTCTTTTCCGTGCTTCAGAGAGTTATTTTCAAATACCAAAGTCAAATGAAATGAAGATACTCTGCAGTTGGGATTTTTTATAGTTTTTTGTTGTTTATACAGTTGCTATATTCAAATACCACTGTCAAATGAAATGAAGATGCTCTGCATTTGGGATTCTTTGTGTGGAAAGTTTTGTAGGGTTTTGTTGTTTATGAAATTATAGCTTTTCATTGTTTATAAAGTTATGCCATGCGTTGAGAGAACGTCAAGATTTTTACAGGTATTTTTTTTTGCTTATAGAGAAAGAAAAGATGCAATTTTTCATTTTTGGCATCAAGATCATGTTGGTATATGACCAACAATCTGGGAATAAACCTTGAATGGGTCAGGCCAACCACTTGGGAGAGATTCTCTTCATGATAAGGATAAGGCGGAGGCGGTTTCTATGAGGGGCGGAGGTAGTTGACGGAGGTAAGCCTCTTGACGAACATGGGTTCCCTGCCCATGTAGCCTATAAATAGAGACCGAAAGAGTATTTGTGCTGTCACGGGTTAACAATAGGAGCCCTCCCCTCTTACCTCTCTCTCTTCTCCCTCCTCTTTCCTTCACTAGTATCAAAGCTAGGTTGATCCGCCACCGCTACGCTCCCCCTACTCGGCCGCAGATCCCCTGCTGCCACCGCTAGCCTCCGTCACCTCCATCGTGAAAAGGAGCTACATCTTGCCGATGTGGATCACCAGTGCCCTGCACGTCTCGCCCTTGCCGGCCTCGCTTGTCACCACCGCCGCTGTCGGCGCCACAGCTGCGGCAATGTCGTGCCCTCAACATCCGTGGCTAATCACACCGCCACTGATCACCGCCGCTCCACTGCCCTCGAATGCCGCCGCAGAGGTGGGTAGTCAACCCCCTCTTTTGTGAGTAAACAAAAACCCTAAACAAGAAAGGGAAATATACATATGTGTATATAAAAAGAAACCCTATGTTCTCTCCTTGCACCGCCACCAAGAAACCATAAACAAAAAAAAAAGGGTGGGGAAGAGATTATAGAGGATATCTTATTTTGTTTACTTGCTAAAGAAACCCTAATGCCATCCTTTTCTTGCACCACCAGCAACCCTGAAAGGGCCAACCCTCCCTTTTTGCCCATTTAAATTTTGGGAATTATAAAGAGTAAGAGGGAAAATAGTAATAGTGAAACCTTACCTAAAAAGCTGCACAGAGGAATCTTTGCTGTCATATACAAAAGAAAAGAGGGGAGGGAAAGGCTATTTGCGAAAGAAAAAAAAAAGGTACAACCTTTATTGCTACAGTACCCAAATGTTTTGAAACATTTACTTATGTACCTCTGTTTGAACCTTTCAAAAACTCATTGTCGTGCAGATTGTTGTTATATTCAGAATTTGAAAATATATTTGAGATTTTGCAAATAAATCATTGTTAGAAGTGAATTTATAAAAAAAATCATTACTAGAAATGCATTAACAAGTATACCATTATGTAAAATTAAATAATACATAAATGTCATCGCCGTAACCACCCGTTATCACCCATCAACTTAACCATAGTTAACTTTAATTAGACTTATGAAGAGACCAAATTACCCTCAGTTTAAAAAAATAAAAAAAACCTACAACACCCCTTGCCCTCCTCCCCCTACGACGGCGGACGCCTCCTCCTCCTATCGGACCCCCTCTCCTCCCTACCCTACCGGAGCCCCCCACCCTTGCGCCACTGTCGTACCCCCCCTCCCCCTGCCGCCGAACCCCCTTCCCATCCCCTTTGCCACTGGAACTCCCTCCCCCTTGGCTGTCGACCCCCCCTCCCCCTTGGCTTCGGAACCCCCCTCCTCCTCCCCATGCCCTGTCAGACCCAACCCCTGTTGAGTACATGTGGGCTAGATCCAAATACTATCTTAAATCCCTTAGTTTTGGCGATAACAAAACTATATCAAATATGACAAAACTCTGATTGTACATAAGGAAAACAAAAATTCTAAGACTTAGTAGCTAAAAGAATATAGGCGCTAGAATCCAAAAGATATAGTCACATAGGTGCACTCTAGGAGCTAACTTCATATAGGCGCTAATTCTGACTTAGGCGGATAGTGAACATAGGCGTTAGAAATAAAGACAAAATTCACTTAGGCGCAAAAGTTTTACTTAGGTGTTGAATCATTCACATAGATGCTAGATCATGAAGCTATCCTTACATAGGTGCTGCAAAGTAAAGAACTTATTCACTTAGCCGCTATGTTAACGTAGTCGCTTAAAACAATGTATTTGCAGCTATCTTGATTAACATAGTCGCTTAAAACAATGTACTTGCAACTATCTTGATAAACATAGTTGCTAGAACAAGAGTTGAGCTCACATAAGCGCAAAACTACATAGACGCACCCATCAACTATCTCATGAAAGTAAACTGCATAGGCGCATGAACAATAACAGTGCCTATCTTTCTATAGTTGTTGGACAATTGACTATCTCATGAAAGTAAACTACATAGGCGCATAAACAATAACAGTGCCTATCTTTACATAGTCGCTGGCAATCGACTATCTCAAACCTTCAACGCCTATCTATCAACTTAGTCGTTGGAAATCAGCTATATGACTAAAGCAACGGCTATCTCACCTAGCTATCGACTATCTGCTTAAGTTATTAGCTATCACAACAGCTAAGATAACTTAGTCGATCAATTTATAATAAAAATTCATCTCTAATCGACTATCTCAACAAAAGTTCAAAATTGAAATGCATTAAATGCGAAGCATGCGGACATTTATTGCTGAGAAAGAACATGTAAGTTTTGTTTCCCTTTTCATAATATATAGGCTTATCTAAAGGCCTGGAAAGGTCAATTCTGTTAGTCTGTTTTCAGGAAGAAGCAGACCAAACAGCAGTATAGGACACATATCAGAACTGAAGGAAAGAAGGAAGTATTTTTAATTTATTATTTGTCTGTATAAGACTAAACAAATATTTCCCTGCAGAGTGACAACTAAACAAAAAGGAAGAATACCTCGGAATGGTACTCTACTACAGAACAGGTGTCAAAAGGACCATATCTTCTCACAGTCCGAAAAAAAAAGTTCTAAGTCAAAGGAAGATTTGCTACTGTACCTACTTGAAGAAAGAGCTTAGTATTTCGTAAAGAAAGACATGACGGCAAAGAACGTATGAAGAAGAAAGCTCTGTCTGACAAATACGTGCTTAAATCTAACGAGCTTCTAAAAGAGTCTAACGTTCATAAACTTGAGTCTAACGGCTACGAAAATGAGCATAATGGAATCTTTCAAGGAAGCTGTATATAAAAAGCAGACTGGATGCACAATAGAGAACACTTGATGCGAGTATAATCTGAGAAATCCAAGTTTCTAACAAAAAATTTACATTCTAGAGTTGAGAGAAACACAGGCTCAATCTGTCCTCAACTCCACTCTGGTTGAAAGTATTTGTAAAGAAGAAAAGCTCCTACAATCTCTCTGTTGCACCTCTCTCAGTTTCTTCATTGAGCCTTCTGCGATACTCTGTTCTTTCTCTTTAGAAGACTCTTTGTACTTAGAGTTCAAGATTATTTGTTTTCCATTCTTATCTTTCTATCTAGACCCACCTGCATTTACTGTACACAATCTGCCTATTTTTAGAGGCAATTTTTGTGTAACTTCACTTGGAAAGTGGTACTTTTTTCTTTGAGGGGAGTCTCTTGCTCGAGGGCAAGAGGAATCAGCAGGAAGCTAGTTTCCTGTGAGTTTGGCTAATACTAGGAAATCAGCTGAGACTCTAGTTGAAAGAGTACCCATAGTATGGCTGAACACCTAAACAAAAACAGCTAGGACTCTTAGAAATAAGAGTGTCAGTGGTGTGGCTGAACACCTTAGCAAAAACAACCTAGTGTAAGTGTTCCCGGTGAGGAAAGTTAGTGAAAACCTCAGTAGTTGCTGAGGACTGGGCGTAGACCAGTATAAAATTATTGTGTCTCTTTGCGTGATTGATAGTATCTCTTTAATCCTGTCTATACTATCACTATAGTATTGTTCATTTCTGTATTGCATTCATTTTAATCACTCTACTATTACGATTAATTTTTATAACTCATTCACCCCCTCTGGGTTAAAGCCATATACTGGGTAACAAGTGGTATCAGAGCCCAGGCTCTCTATAGTATAAAAGATTCAATGATCTGAGAGCAAAAGATCATATATGGTTGAGATAACAGAAGGGAAATCTGTCAACCGTCCTCCACTGTTTGATGGTTCAAACTATTCTTACTGGAAAACTCGAATGGAGTTCTTCCTAAGGAGTCAGAACTATGATCTGTGAATGATAGTTGAAGAGGGTGACCTTCTCATCACGAGATCTAGGGAAGAATGGACTGCTACTGACAAAACTAATGCTTCTTTAAATGCCAGGGTCAAGTACCAACTATGTTGCGGATTGTTAAGGATAGAATTCAACCGAATTTTTGCTTGCAAGACTGCACAAAAAGTTTGGGATAAACTGAAGATCACATATGAAGGAACCAACAAAGTAAAGGAAACAAGGATAGACATATTGGTATCTCAGTACGAGTAGTTTAAAATGGTACTCAACGAAACTCTCTCAAATGTACTGTAGATTTACAGACTTCACAAATGGGCTGACTGCATTGGGTACTAGATATAGCTCTACATTGGGCTGTCCTTAAGAATTGATGCATGATTAAAATTTGAAAATTAATATTTCTGATCACATATATATTGATGTTTGTCATTTAGTGGCATTCCATTGAAATCAATTGTTTTTAATAAAAGAAAACCATAAACTTACATTATCTTGGGAGATTAATATAAATCACCGCATGTTAATTTTTGTGATGATTGTATGTTGATAATTAGTAGTAAAACAAGAATTTATTTTGCATAATTAGTTACTAGGTTTACAAATAAAAAAAATGCCGTGTTCATGTTATTCATTAAAAAGGAGAAAATTTCACTAAATACCAATTTATATCATTGCTTTAACTCCAAGATTCAAATTGTTAACAAACTCATTGCTTCTAAATTGACAAAATTAGAAATTGAACAGTACTAACTATGAAATGTGACACTGGAAAATAAGATATGGCCTTATCCATGACAACATTGAACATGTAATTGATGACTATGCTCCAAAGGTTTCTGAAAATTCTTCGAAAGCCAATAAGAAATTATTGGAACAATGGACATCGAAAGATAAAAATGCCAAAAGTCTTATGTTCATGTTCATGGAGGACAATCTCATTAAGTTTTTTGAAACTTATGAGACAGTTAGGAGATGTGGAGCGTTACCAAGAAGAAGTATGACACAACGACCAAGGTGAATACTGAACTCCTACTGTATCGATATAACTCTTACGGGATGAAAATGGTAATAACGTTGTTGAACATATAAACAAAATGATTGTCATGGTAAGGATTTAGAAAGTGATGGAAGTGCCATTCTATAGAAAATGTAGGTGGCAACTATTCTAAATAGTTTGTCACCCCCCTCTTGATATGGCTGCCACAACATTGAGAATGATTAGTACTATTCTAAAAGTCACTGATTTGTCAGCCCGCTTAACAATTGAGCGGGATATTATAGCTAGGAGAAGGAAATTAGTGCTAAATTTGTAGAAAGCTATTGTTGCACACTAGAAGCTAGCACCAAACACCAACAAAAGTCAGAACCGATCTATTGAGTCGAATAGGCCACAATTTAAGGATAATATATTACAAAAAAAAGGGGAAAAAGATTTCTCGTAGTGCTTGTTACACCTGTGGGGAGTATGGCCATTTCAAGGCAAAATGTCCATAAAGAAAGTATGGAAATAAGAGCAAACACCTAAAGCAAGGTGGAAGAAGTAAAAGAGAGTTTATCGGTGTGACTGAATGCAATGATGTGATGAATGACTCTAACGAACGGTGAGTTGATTTTGGTGAAACTCGTCATATTGCAAAGACGAAGAAAGGGCTAGTAGCGTTCAACAATCTAAAATTGGGAGAGCAGTACATCTAAATGAGAAACAATACCTACCTGAATGTGGAAGGTGTTGGCACATGTCACTGGATCTTGGGGACCCCGCAATGCTCCTCAAAGATATGCTTTTTGCTCCAGACATCAGGTAGAATTTGATTTCTGTTCTTGCTTTCATGAAAAATGGTTTAGAAGTTCTTTTTTACAACAAACGAGTGTCGATCGGAAAGGACTATGGGAAAGTTTGTCTCTGAGCATGATCTCTTTGTTATCTCTATAATAGATACTGAAATCAATAACAGTGATACTGCTTTGTATTATTTCTTGTGTTCATTATCTGAATGTGATCTATGACATTTTATATTAGGTCATCTTAGTAAATCTAAAATGGAACAAATGATAAAAGTGAGTCTACTGTCTCTGTCAAAGATAGAACTATCACCTTGCGAACATTGTTTAGTCTAAAAAATAATTAAGAAATTCTTTGCAGTAGGACATAGATCAAAGGAATTATTAGAGTTTGTCCACTCGGATATTTGTGGTCCTCTAAGTGTGAGAACATATGATAACAAGAAATATTTTATGACGTTCATAGATGATTTTTATAAATATGCCTATGTGTACCTTATTTCTGCTAACTCAGAAGCACCTAGTTGCTTTAAGAAATATAGAGCAAAAATAGAAAGAAAGTTGGGTAGAAACATTACAGTGTTAAGAACTGATAGAGGTGGGGAATACAATTCAAGGGAATTTGAGTTATATTGTTAAGAGCATGGAATAAAGAGGTATGTTACGATACCTTATACATCACAACATAATAGTGTAGTAAAAAGAAATAATAGAACATTGATGAATGTTGTTAGATATATGCTATCACATTCATGTCTCTTTAAGAAATTTTGGGGAGAGACATTGCTCACGGAAAATTATACTCTGAATAGAATGCCCACCATGTCTATAGAAAGTATACCTTATGAACATTGGAATGGGAAGAAACCAGACTTGAGTCACACCAAGAAATGGGGATCTGTAGTCCATGTTATCATTTCAAATCAACTTAGAGATAAGTTGAACTTTAGAATATTGAATTGTAGATTCATAGGTTATTGTGATAAGTCATATAGTTACAGATTCTTCTACAAAGAAA
Source organism: Amorphophallus konjac (assembly GCA_022559845.1). NCBI lineage: Eukaryota > Viridiplantae > Streptophyta > Magnoliopsida > Alismatales > Araceae > Amorphophallus > Amorphophallus konjac. Next base: position 69,103 of record JAHNEJ010002085.1, on the reverse strand, counting down.
AAAAGATCATTGAATATAAAGATGCTACTTTTCTAGAAGATTTGGTAGAAGATGAACCAGACAAGAGGAGAGTGAATCTCTATATATAATAGGTGATGATCCAGATGTTAGAGAAGAACCACAACTAGAGATTAAGATTGAACCAACACCTATGGATGAAACGTTGAATGAACAACCTACAATTGACAACAAGAGACTTAGAACAACACCAACATGAATGGATGGATGATTATTATTTGTATTCATGTGAGTCTTCCTATCTGACAGTAGACATAAATGAGGAAAATCACATTAATCCTATGAATTTTATTGATGCAATGAGATCTTAAGAATCCGATTTATGGCTGGAAGCATGGATGGTAGTATCGGCCGAAACCGAAACCGAAACGGGCCTTGTCACTGTAGCAAGTCCGAAACCGGACCGAAACCGGACCGAAACCGACCGAAACCGACCGAACTCGGACCGAAACCGTCTGGTTTCGGCCGAAACTAGACCTGCTCAATACATTTTTTATCTTTTCTGACTGTTTTGAACCGGTTTCGGCCGAAACCGAAACCGATACGTATCGGTTTCGGTACCGGCCGAAACCGATACTACCATCCTTGGCTGGAAGCATTGAAAGATGAAATTGATTTTATTAAAAGAAACAATGTATGAGAACTATATGAATTACTTAAGAATATGAATATTATAAGATACAAGTGGGTGTTTAAGAAAAAACTTTATGTTGATGGATCTATTAATAAATATAAGGTCCGGTTAGTTGCCAGAGGATATCATTAGAAAGCATATATAGATTTTCAAAAAACTTATTCTCATGTAACTAAGTTTGTATCTATAATGATGATCTTAGCAATTGTTGCATATTTTGACTTGAAACTTTTCCAAATAGATGCCAAGACTGCATTCCTTAACGGAGAGTTGGACATGTTACAATCTGAGGGATTTCAAGTAGATGGACAAAAGGATAAAATTTGTAAGTTAAAAAATCTCTTTATGGCTTAAAGCAGTCTTGTAGATAATGCTATCTCAAATTTCATGATGTGATTATTCAACTTAGATTTGTTCTAAATCAGGTGGATAATTGTGTATATGTCATGAAGAGTGGGAGCAAATATATAATATTATCCTTATATGTAGATGATATTTTGCTCTTCGAGAATGACATGGAAATGTTGAATAAAATCAAAGCTGAGTTCGGTGGGAAGTTTGAGATGAAGGACATAGGTGAGACATCATATATTCTTGGTGTATAACTCCTAAGAGATAAGTAGTTTAGGTTGAATATAAATCAAGAAAAATATGTGTATTCAATACTTAGAAGATTTGGGATACATAATTGCAATATGGCACCTACACCATTGGTCCATGACAAACAGTTGTGTAAAAAATAATGTCCTAGAGAAGGGCAAAGCGCGTTTGATGTATTATATGCACAAGCAGTTGGAAGATATTGATATATGTTATACTATATACTAGGTCTGACATAGCATATACAGTAAGCTTAGCATATATCAAAACAATCTTGATCCAGCACATTGGAAAGTTGTTAAAAAAATTATGAAATATTTAAAAGGTATTTTGCACCACAAGTTAGTTTATCAAGTTGATACGCTTAAGGTACTTGGTTGGTCCAATGTTGATTTTGGAGGTGATAAAGGCGATGGAAAGTACAAGTACACTTCGGGACATTTGTTCATCTTTGGTGGTGCTGTTGTTTCTTAGGATAGTAAGAAATAGAGATATATTACAAGATACACACAAGAAGCTGAGTATATTGCTGTTAGTATGGCTATTACTCACACAGTCTGGACAAGACAGTTTCTCAAAGATATGAATCTTAATTTGGTAGATGGACCAATTGAGATGTATTGTGATAATTGGGTGGCAGCAAGACTGATCAACAGTGGAGCAAATAACTCTAGAGGAGAACATATAGAAATATAATATCATTACATCCGTGATATTATACAGAAATGAGAAATAAAAGTGACTTATATTCTCACTAGTGATATGATTACCGATCTTTTAACAAAGAGTATTCCGACAGAGAACGTTATCAAATATGTTGGTTTGATGAGACTTAGAAACGTACAAGTCAAATAAAACTTTCATGAATAATGAAAGTGATGATATATCTCACGGATATTGAGAGTGCATTGGAAAGAACATAATTGAAAGAAATATTATACATTTTATGGCTAGTGGGAGTATATGAGAGTAATAACTACGTCTCACAAATAGTGAAAGCGTATTCAGAAATTATCTGGTCTAGTTGGCCAAGTGATAGATGTTGGGATATGGCCAACAATCCTAGAACAAACCTTGAATGGGTCAAGCCAACCACTTGGGAGAGATTCTCTCCATGATTAGGATAAGGCGGAGGCGGTTTTCATGAGGGGCAGAGGTGGTTGACGAACGTAAGCCTCCTGATGAACATGGGTTCCCTGCCCATGTAGTCTATAAATAGAAACCGAGAGAGTTGTTGTGCTCTCACGGGTTAACCATCGGAACCCTCCCCTCTTACCTCTCTCTTCTCCCAACTCTTTCCTTCAGATCTAGCACCCAAATTATTAGCTTTTGCACTGTTTGGTTGGGAGAAATGTGCAGGGTGCAGCTAAAGGTGACGGAGAGGGTTAGGAGGGGGGTGTAGAGAGGGTGTCTTGATAGACATCAGATATGGTAGGGGAGGGTAGGAGCTTCTGATACAGGTACGTAACACAACCAAAATAACATTATGGGTACAAATGGAAGCTAGGAGAAATTCTCGTTTTTATTGACTAAAGTCAAGAATTTATATACAGCTTGAAGCATATTGAAGTAAGACTTGGGATTACCAACTTTTCATATGCAAAGAAGTGCTCCTTTTCTTTCCATTTGCAAAGCAATGTAGAAAAAAGGAATATTTCAAATTTTTTAGTCACTTGAAATGGTATCAGACATGATCCTTTCCTTTCCATTAGTGCCCACTTCGCAATGGAATAAGTAGATAGAAGAAGGCTTTCTCCGAACTGAAGTTTCGAAGAAGTTGGGGTCGGAGTAGCTAACCAAAGGGGAATAACTAAGTGATTTCTGTTTGGAGTTCCCCCTCGAATAGAAGAAAAGGGGCTAGATATTCCAACCCTAACTGTAAGATTTCTTTTTATTCCAGCCTCCTTTTGCGAAAGAGGGAACGAAGAAAAAATAACTTGTGAGGAATTGAATATTCTTTTTTCACTTATTCGGTTGCCAAATGAGACCTTATCACCTTGCATTGCTCCCAACTTATTTGTATTCCTTTTGATGGCTCAGGGTAGATCTTCTATTCTTCCAGTGGTTATCCTTTCCTTTTCTTGGCTATTATATCAGTGTTACTTCGAGTGCATGTGATATTGTGAATTAACTGAACGGAAAGTGCCAAGCTTTGATTAAAATAATATTTTTGAAGACTTGCTCTTTTGATTTCTTTTCTGGAGATTTGAAATTATCACTGCATTTTCTTACTCTCTTCTCTATATTACTGAACTGGATGGACAGCTGATCGGTCATAGGCATGAGCAGTGTCTTGCATGCGCATTTTGCGAGGAAGGTATTTATCCTGGATATTTGCAAAGGGCCTTTTATCATAATAAGTGAAAGTGTAACAATGAATAGCTCTCTTTCCTCAAAATGCAGGATTTTAGGTTGGATCTACAACCATGGTTCTTGATTCTTTATCGTCTCCGCACAGGAGATCCCAAAATCCACCCTTTCAGCCTTCTTTCAAGAAATCTTCAACTCGAGATGACTTCAATTGGTCTACCCTCCTTCAACGGCACCGCTTTCTTCTAACAATACTGGCCCTTTTGGCCTTCCTGTGTACAGTCTATCTCTACTTTGCGGTTACTCTCGGGTCCAGTGAATCATGTTCCAGTATGTCTGGGACCCAAATGGCGCTGTGTCAGGCAAAATCTTCAGTGGCACGCAAGGGGAAGCTAAGATTTTTCTAACCGATTCTTCTAACCAAATTTTTGAAATGAAAGAATTAAGCTTCTGAAACATTTTGGCAGACCGGTGACTGCTAAGTGCCAATGTCTTTTTTCTTCAGTTTACATCTTGATCATACACAGATGTGTATCAGAACATGGTAATTGCAAAATGTGATCGGAAATATTATAGATTGTTTTGGCTGTTGAAATTCTAATCTTGGCTCCATTGTTCTTATCAATTTATCATTGCTAGTGACAGTCCAAAATGTCAATGACAACCATCTGCAGTTCACTTGCAGCTTCTGCTACTTCTGTGGATCCAATATATGGGCAAGCTAATTAAAGGTAGTAGGAACCTCAAATTGTGGTTACATCCTGTCCTGAAGTAAATTTACCAGAAAGTAATGGTGTTATTAGATTGCTTATATATATGATCATGATGATGCTAGTTCATGATAATGATGATGCTGATTAATTGTTTTCTTTCTCTTGTTAAAAATTGTCTTCCTTTAGGATTTGGCATTAGAAGAATTAATATACTTAACAATCACAATTTCTTGTGTGACCTAACGAGATATGTTTTGAGATTTCATTAGCTAGTGGTATGTATTTGGTTGAATGAGCAATTAGGTGCCGTTGTGCTTCTTCTTCACAGGAGAACATTGACGGTAGGGTCAATGTGGTAACAAAATGCTGTTCCAATTCTTAGACAAGAGCCGCGAACGTGCCTTTCTTGTAGATCTAAGAATGGTGAACGAAGATGTCGAAAAATGGGTTTCACAAATACCATTTTTTTTTCTGGTCTTATATGTCGCAACGAAGAAAAGTCTTATTTCTTAGTTTCAAGTTACCGCCTCCAAAGCAAGATAAGTTTTGTTTTTTTTGTAACGATTAACTTAGAGTAGTTGTAGGGTGAGATGAAGTTGGACGACTTAGATTCGAATATCATAAGATGTCTGCTCTCGAAGTTTTTTTTTGAATCACTGTTCAACCAGTAAATTTCAAGTCATTCACCTCTTGAGAATTCAACACGTGATCGGATGAAACTCTCCGAGATGAATCGAATCAACCTAGAGTAGTTGTAGGGTGAGATGAAGTTGGACGACTTGGATTCGATTATCATAAGATGTCTGCTCTCGAAGTTTTTTTTTTGAATCACTGTTCAACCAGTAAATTTCAAGTCATTCACCTCTAGAAAGTTCAGCACGTGATCGGGTAAAACTCTCCGAGATGAATCGAATCAGAGATCTCATGTCACATGGTAAGAGGTCTTAACCGTTTGACCCACCACGGGTTCTCAAGACAAGTTCATTCAGAGCTGAGTAACTGAGTAATCTCTAGTCTTCTACCCATTCTCCCATTGTCGTCCGTTCAACCCAAAAGAGTCTTTTCGACTCTAAAAGCGGTGCATGCTCTCTAGAATCTGTAAGTCTTAATTGAGTTTCACTTACTATAATGTCGGTGGTACAGGAGCTTTCTTTTTTTGTTTTTACAGTCTACATATTTATTCCATCTGATTTTGGATTAGACGGTTAAAATTTTTCACAAGAAGAAAGAACATCTTTTTTTCTTGTAAAAATGGTCGATCAAAATTAGCCCATTAAATGCATCCACGCTGTTATTTATTTTGATTTTTTTAGAGTTGTTTGATCTATGATCTCAGATCGAACGCTATAAATGAGCAGCTTGGGTGACAAGCAACCTAAAAATAAAATAAAAGATATATATATTTTTTGGCTACACTGCGGAGCGATGCATCAAGGCGATAATCTCTTAAACATATCAGAATTTTACGCCTCTTTTTTAGTTGTCAAAATGGTCGGATCTATTGTAATCCCATGACTTTTGCAGCATTTGTCAAACTTTGCCTTGGGTATTGAAATGCTCTCAACCTTTGATTTTATCAAAGGTGAAAATTCCGTTGGCTGTCCGGTCAGGTTATTCTTCGGGATAATTTTGATTCGGAAAAAGAGTAGAATAGGATGAGTTATTCTAATTACTCGCCCTTCACCAAATTTGATAACATGGTTAATTTATTTAGAGTCAATTACACTTAAGGTCCTTATTCCAAGATTAGCTCGTTCGACTCTTTCACGTGGAATGAGTTAAATCCAAAGTAAAGATAAGTTATCAAATCTAAATAGAGAAAATTCGAAGAATAATTCACTCGGACTCATCCCGATTAACATATTCTAATATGTTATCAAAGTCGCCCCAAATATTTAGAGTCACTTTCATAACAGATTAAGATAAATTATCCTAGCGGGATCCGAATGAGTTATTCCTTAGATTTTCTTTTTTTGAGTTTGATAATTTACTTACTCTAAGAATAACTCATTTTATGTGAAATGGTAGAATGAGTTATTCTTAAAATAAAGATTTTAATCTTAACCGACCTCAGATAATTTAATCCTGTTATAAAACTCGATTAAAATCGAGTCTACCAAATAATTCATCATATTCGTCCCTTATTCTCTTACCAAAGTCGCTAGACGATGGAAAAGCTCCGGAGTCTACAACTCTACATTGTAACTGATTTAAGGGAATCCTAAAAATACGCATGGGCAAGGTGCATGTGGAAACACAAAGTACAAGAACTTTAGTCAGATTTGAAATTTTACCCGATGGTCATTTCGTATTGTTTTTTAATATGTTCACAAAACCCATCCCAACTCCAATTTGAAATTTCACATTCCCTTCGAGATATATAAGCTCTGGTACAGAGTATTTTCCCTTTTATTTGCAAGAAACATTGCCAGAGGAGAAAGATTTCCATTCAAATCCTCTCGGAGGTCTGTTAAAATATCCAAACCAGGAGTCCCTCGGAGAGACAACTTCCAAGAGAAAGCTTAATTAGGTCATTGTACTTTACTGGATCTTAACAATGATTTCGAGGCATGGGCATGGAAAGAGATGGACAAGATCTTGTTATTTTCCGGGCATTGATGCTGAAATAGATAGCAAAAATGTTGCTGTCCGTTGATTATTTACGTCCCTTAGCTTCCAGCATTGAAAGATCTCGTGTTCCAAGCATGGTTCATTATATCGCCGGACCGGAGCTACTTGGTTTCCCAGCGGCATGGCACGGCACAAGTATCATATCAACCCGTGTGAATCTGACTTATTTTTTAGTAGGGTTTGTTGTCGATCGACCCGTCCATTCCGGTCACGGACTATCTACGGGTCAGGTCGGTCCTATCTCGATCTGTCTCGATTCATCTCGTTCTGTGTTAAAATAAAAAAGGTTATATATATATAATATATATATTAAATAATAGAATAAAATAAAAAAAGATACTATATAATATAATATAATATAATATACTATTAAATTAATGGGGTGTCCCGGTGACGACCTACGACCCGGGCGTCCCGCCCACTGTCTAAGTCGGGTCGGGTCGGGATGACCCGCACCCGGACGATAAACCCTATTTTTTAAAACTTTTTTGTTTATTTTATTATTATTATTATTATTATTATTTTGGGGGGAGAGATTTCTCAACTTATACTGTATCAATGTGTCGACTCAAATTTTTATAAGTACGATATTACGACTTAGTCTACTCACATAGATACGGTATTGAGTCGACAAACTTTAGTTCGAAGAAGTATACACATCCAAGTTAAGGAAGACAAGATGTGATGATTGTTTTGGAGGCCATTTAATCCGACTCCCCCCACCATTTGTGCAACAAATGCAGTGTGTACTCCCTCATCTTCCTCCTCAAACCACAGCCTTACGTGCCATTTTCTCGTACACATTCTTTGAACATGAAGTTTGCCATCGGTCTCCCCGCTTTCTATACAACCTCCTATGGATGGAGGGGAGGCACCGGGTGAAGGCAAAAGAGAAAAGTGAAGGAAGGGAAGTGATGCCTACTTCAGAGTGAGAGGGAGAGGGTGAAGGGGAGGGGAGGGGAATTCCTTAGATGAGGTCAGTCAGATGTGTGATTAGGTTCATCCACATTTACAGACGATGTCGTTAAGTGTAAAAAGTTTAGTACGATGATAAATTAAGATAATTATAGGGCATGTAGTACTTTCTTAATTACAAGGTTGAGTCGGTGTCACGAAAGGTGTTGGAAATGAGACATTAGAAATCCAATGTTTACGATGTGTGAGTTATGTTTTTTAGTTGGTGTGGAGTTTTATTCTCACATTGAAAAAATTAAAAATATTGTGTGAGTTTATATATTAGTGGGCTTCTAACTCCTTGTTCTTATGAACTTGAAGAAGCTGTGCTACCCCACACGTACACACATACGCGTGTGGCCAAGCCTGGCCAAGATGGGTGTATGCATCTACGTCCAGAGGGTGTTGGGTACGTCGGTGGGCCAAGACGGGTGCGCGCATCTACGTCTAGAGGGTGTTGACTACGTCAGTTTAAGAAGTTAATGCCCTCATCTAAAGGGGTGGCCTTTTGGGGAACCGAAGGGTCGTAAGAATCCTAATCGACCAAAGAGTCTACAGAAGGGACTCTTCGTCTAACCCTCGGGGATTACAGAACTCTCAAATTGAAGTTTTGGGTAGCTCAGCTAAGTTTCTCTCTTTTCTTCATCTACAAAAGGGATTATTCTTCTTGTCTCTCTCTTTTCTCATTGCGCACACAGAAGGTAGATGAGTTCTTGACATCATCTTCGACGTGCGTTCTCTTCTTCATCTGAAGGAGATCGCCGGTGGCGTTCTATCCTGGGAGAAGGTCATGGACTCCTTCGCATCGGTATGACAGAGGTGATATCTTTTCTAAAGACAGTCCTTTTAGATAGCTTGGCTAAATTTTCTAACTATCTTTTTCTCATTTTTGTTGCATAACCATGCATGTAATTTCTTTTTGGTATTTATATGGATCTTGGTCTTGTCTACATGGTCATGCGGTCTTTGCGAATTATATCTAGGGTGTGATAGTTTGTTCATTCTCTTTGTTTGTATCCCGCTTCTATTTTATAACAAATGATTTGGTATAAACACTATTTATCCATATTGTAGTCACGTAGCTAACAATCTAGCTCCATAAGGGGAGGGCTTTTAACCCCTCTTTAGTTTCGAATTAACTCTGGGTTAGCCCAAAGTTAACTTAAGACTAACTATTTTTATACTTTAGTATGAGATTTAAGCTAATTTGATTAGATATTGGGTTGATCATGGGTTAACCCAAGATTTAAAAATCCACCTCCAAAGGTGAGTTAGACTTAAGTCACTGTAATAAATGCGCCCTCTATCTCCTTTCTCTCTCTATCACTCTCTCTATCACTCTCTCTCTCTCTCTCTCTATTTATTTAGATTTAACAGTGAAGTATTACATTTTTTATCATCTTTAAATTTTAGTTAGTAATATTAATGATAGTTTTTTAAAAAATTAATATTCTAATAATATATTTATCATATAAAATCTATTAAAAATATTTATAAAAGTTAAAAAATATTAAGGTGAACAGTAACTTTTAAAGATGTTTTTGAATTTTAAATTTTAATTAGTGAGAGTAATGATGTTATTTATTGAAACATATTTTCATGATATATTCACTTTATAAAACACATTAAAACATTTCAAAATAGTTTAAAATACAATTTTTTAAAGTGAACAATAATCTAACCCGTAATTAATGATACTTTTTACTTTTAAATTTTAATAGTGACATTAATGATGTTATTTATAAAAAATTTCTTTTCATGGTCTATTATTTTTATAGAATATATTAAAATATTTTAAAATAAATTTTTTTATAGTGAACATTAATCTAACTCGTAATTAATGGCATTTCTTACTTTTAAATTTTAATGAGTGATTAAAATATTTTAAAATAAATTTTTTTATAGTGAACATTAATCTAACTCGTAATTAATGGCATTTCTTACTTTTTATTTTAACGAGTGATATTAATGATATTATTTATCAAAAAATATTTTCATAGAATATTTAATTTATAGAATATATTAAAAATATTTTTAAATAAACAATTTTAAAGTGAATAATAATCTAACTTGTAATTAATGATGCTTTTTACTTTTAAATTTTAATTAGTGAGTTAATGATGTCATTTATCAAAAAAATTATTTTCATGATATATTCAATTTATAAAATATATTAAAAAATTTTATTATTTATATATATATTAAAATAAAAAAATTTGAGATGAAATAATAACTTAAACCTATAATTAATGACATTTTGTCTTTTAAATTTTAATTAGTGAAATTAATTATGTTGCTTATAAAAATATTTTTCTTTTTTACATTATATTTAATTTATAGTATATATTAAAAATATTTTAAAAATTAAAATAAAATATAAATTTTAACATGAACACATATCCATGGATAAAAAATTTAAAAATTAAGGGTAAATATGACATTTTAACTATTGTTAGTGTCAGGTTAATCCGCTGCCTATTAAATCATATTAGATTAAAAATATGTTAACTCACCTCCTTACTTATAGGTTAACTCATCTATTATTAAATCAAAAATAGGTTAACCCTATATTACTTTAAGTAGGTTGAGTTAACTCACTCTTAATCTAACTCCCTACCAAAATGAGACGAATTGTGATTTGATAGGTAGTGAGTTAACCCGATAATAATGACAACCAAAATATCATAATTGTCTCTCTTTTTTATTTTTTTAATATATCTCTCATTCTCTCCCTACCTCTCTCCTCTCCTCTCTCTCTCACGTCACTCTCTCTCCCTCTCTCTAATTAAAATAAATTTTTTAATTTTTATATTATTTATATAAATAACATAATTTTTGATATAAATATATTTTAAAAATAAAAATATTTTTGATAAATAATATAATCAATCTCATTAATTAAAATTCAAAACATAAAAATGTCATTAATTACGAATTTAGATTGGTATTCATCTTTAATTTTTTTATTTAAATTTTTAACTATTTTAAATATATACTATAAATTGAATATGTAGTGAAAACAAAGATATTTTTGATATATAAAATAATTAATCACACTAATTAAAATTCAAAACACAAAAATATCATTAACTATGAGTTTAGGTTATTATTCATCATCAATTTTTTATTTTAATTTAATTTTTAACTATTTTTATTATATACTATTTTTAAAAATATTTTGATAAATACTATAGTTAATCTCACTAAATATAATTTAAAACACATGAACGTCACTGATTATGGCTTAGGTTACTATTCATCTTAAAATTTTTAAATTTATTTTAACTTTTTAAATATATTTTATAAAATGAATCTATTATAAAATTAAAATATTTTTTCATAAATAACATAATTAATGTCACTAATTAAAATTTAAACATCATTAATTACAGACTTATGTTACTGTTTATCTTTAAAAACTTTATTTTTTTTAATCTTTAAATATTTTAATTTATTTTATAAAATAAATATATCTTAAAAATAAAACTTTTAAATAAATAAAATAATTAATCTCACTAATTAAAATTTAAAACATAGAAACGTCATTAATTACGGGTTAGGTTGTTGCTCATCTTAATTTTTTATTTTAATTTATTTTTAAATATTATTAATATATTTTATAAAATAAATATATCCTAAAACTAAAATATTTTTGATAAACAATGTCATTAATTTCACTAATTATAATTTAAAATATAAAAATATCATTACTTATGGTATAAAGTTTTAGTTCACTTTCACTTTTTATTTTTTGAATTGTATAAATATTTTTCATAGATTTTATAAAATAAATATACTTATTACATTAATAATTTTTTTGATAAAAACTACCGTTAATATTACTAACTAAAATTTAAAGATGATAAAAGTTTTAATATGTCACTATTAAACATAAACAAATATGGGACGGAGAGAGAGAGAGAGAGAGAGAGAGAGGGCTAAGTTTAACCCACCTGTTCTGGTGGGTTTCAAAATCCCCAGCCAGTGTAACCAGATTAGCTTAAAATTTTAATCAAATCACAAAAATAATTAATCCTAAACAAACTTAAAATGTTGACACTGAAGCATCCATATAAAAACTATTATCATAATATATATATATATATATATATATATATATATCTGAACCTATATTTACAAATGTTGCAATTCGATTAATTACTTCTGAGAGTCGCGAGACTGATCTCTCCCCCTTCCTTCTCTCCTCTTCTTCCCTTCTCTTTCGATCACGGAGGACTTCTGCATCTCTTCAATTCCAATCTTGATATTAATAATATTCTCGACGTTCATTAATTATATTAGTATCAAAATTAATACAATGTCAAAACTAATATTCCCACCACATGAGACATAACATATAGCATCTAAACTCCCATCTTATAATTAGAGTACTTCTCCTGATCGCCTACCCAAGAAACTTCTTTGGGAAAAAAAAACTAATTCTTAGCTAGAAAAGAACAATCACAGTTAACGGCAATATCTTGTTAGGTTAACCAACCTCTCCTGATCAAAGCACAGATACACACGTATGGATCGATATCGCAAGTTTGGTAATCAAACTCACTACACTTTTACCAAAAGACTCTTAATAGAGATGAACAGTGGGAACCCACCACGCCCCTCGTTCGGACGAACAATTGATGGGGGGAGTCGACGGCAACAAAAATCTCTATCTACACGTATGATAAAATTAAATAAATAAAATAAGCAACCCCCCCCAATCATGTGAAAGAATCTTTCTCAGGCCTGTCATCCGACGTGTCACCTCTCCATTGGCCCTCAACTATTTCTCCTTTTTCATTAATAAATTATTATTATTATTATTATTATTATTCTCTCATATTTTTCATCAGCAATCTAGCTCGCAGTGGAAGATGGACATGAGGGAGTCCAGATCTCCGAAGATGACGTCCTCCTCGTCTGGAAAGCCATTGCTGTCAGAGCAGTCGAAGTAGGTCCTCACGTCCTCCGGGAAGCAACCCCGGGATGGCTGCTGGTGGCCGGGCTTCGGCGGGGTCGGCGGGCCCTCCGCCACGGACGTCCTCTCCAGCATCTCCTTGAACTTGGCCGACTGCAGCAGGATGCCCAGTGCTGAAGACGGGCTGGCGCCGCCGGCGGCCTGGGAGTGAGGGCCGGGGGACACATCTCCGGTGCTGTCGACGTGTTGATAGAAGTCGAGGGCGCCGATGCTCGGCATCACGTCGTCCGGCGAGGGAGTACCGAGGGATGCGCTGCCGGTGGCGGCAGTGCTGTCAGAGTTGGAGTCGCCGGGGTTGGGCCTGAGCCACTTGATGTAGCGGCTGAGGTCGAAGTTCGTGACGGCGTTCAACCCCCGGTACTCGATCGCCGCCATGTCGTACGCCATCGCCGCCTCCTCTTGAGTAGCTGCGAGGAGGCATCAAAAGTTGAGAAGCCAGAGGAATTAATTAATTGCACCATCGATCGATCACAACAAGTCAATGTCATCTTCTCATTATTAAGAACATTGCAGGTCATGTTGTCTCAAGGGTTTCTTGAAGTGGGTACGTGCAGGTCCTCAGCACCGTGGATACACTGCGCACAGCCACAGTTAATGCCATAATTAAATTTTAATGATTTGCTTGGCATCTAATTAATTATTAATTACAAATACCAACTTAATTAATTACAGCGTTCACTCATTGGCCGCGAACAGGGGGGCTGTTTGTTTGAGAGGATGGTGAGAGTTGGGTTTAAATTCTTCCGGGAATTTAATTTCCGGTACTGGAAGGCATTTGGTGGACAGGTTTGGAGTAGAAAACCCATTTAAAGGCTCCTAAAGAGGCCGCTGGTAGGTGGTCCTCTCCCAACCAACCGGTTTTGATGGGCGTTCCCTGTTTCATCCATTTGACTGATCCACCTCTCCATGTCCCCATCTCAAAAAAGTCGAACTAAAAGAACAAACCATGCCTCTAATTAAAAGATTTAATTAATTATAGTGCCATGCATGTATATATCTTTTAATTAATTAGATACCGGAAATAATTAGGAACTACAGTATATATTAATTACTCCCCTACTAATTATTTAACGATTCCTTGGAATAATTAATAGAAATATACCTTAATGTGGGCACCACACATACATATACTCCTCCCAGCAGTAATTCAAGAAAGAAGTTGTGTTAATTTTCATTTAGAACAACAAATAATTGAGTCTCCATGATGAGTATCTACGAAGTTGGCCCTTTCGAATAGTCTGGTGATGCAAGAAAAGAAAAGGATCGATTGCGGTATGATTATATGAACCATATATGCACTGAGTTAGTTCTTGGTATTGCGGATTAAAGTAATTAAGCACGGTCGTACGTAGTTAAAGTTCCCACCTACCTGTGGTTGCATCTATGATTTGTATATAAGATGGTCATACTAGTCAAAAGTATTAGCATGCACGCTTTGTTACTGAGAAGTCCAAGTCAGTTTTTCTCAGCGGCTTTCTCCAGTCTAATTCTTACCCCACGTCCACTTGGTGTGGCTCCGTAATAGACCCACTGCGAACGTTATTTGATAGATTCCAGCTTGGTTTTCCTACAGAGAGAGAGAGAGAGAGAGAGAGAGAGAGAGAATACCGTAGGTCCCCAGATAGAGGTACTTGTTGCCGAAGACCCTTCCAATCCTGGCTTCCCACCTTCCATTGTGATGGTGCCTGCAGGACAATAGAGGGGGAAGACAGTTGAGTGACTTTAATTGTGCTGATGAACTCTACAGCTAGATTTTGATTCTGAGCTAGCTGGTAATGTTGCTTATTAATTATGTAATGATATGTAGTGTCAAGCACTAATCAGCACCTGGCTACACCTCTGTACTTTGAGACTCCCCTAGAGAACCCGCTACTCTTCCTGCATAATCAGGAAAACAAGTGAAATAACAATGTGAGAAGACATATAATTAACTCCATGCAACCATACATATGCGATATGCTTATCACAATTCAGTGATTACCTTCTTATAGAGCCTATGTACTCTTCTCTGGACAGCCCCTCCATCTCTTTTAGCTCCTCTTGGTATGCTGCCAACTGTAAATTCAACCACAATGTGCAATTCCATCACCAACTCAACAGTCACGACCAGAAATTAATTAAGTAGGGAATAATGTGGAGAGGTGGAGGGACAGATGGAGGAAATAAATGCGTTACCGGAAAGTTTAGTATGGTTTCTTGGCCCCAGTACTTCAATGCTGCTAGATCATATGCGTGGGCAGCTGCTTCCTCGTCATCATAGGCTCCTGGAGTAGTACGGTTCCAGCACCCCCACAAAAAAACCCATAATTTTGTTGTTAGATAGATTAATAATGCAGTTCTATGCTGATTGAAATATACATTATCAGAAAATTAAACTCACCGAGATAGACTGCAATCCGTTCGCAGGTCCAGAAATTAATAGATGAGGAGATCATGAAGGAAGCAAAGAAGAAATTAGTATCATGGCAATTAAGTTGCATGGCATGGGGGAAGGAATATGAATATGATTATGTGTGTGTGTGTGTGTGTGTGTGTGTGAGGGAGAGAGAGAGAGAGAGAGAGAGAGAGACCTTGTCTTCCCTTCTTGTTCTGGGACTCGTTCCAGCAGTTCTTGTCCCACAGATGGGCCTCGTACCTGCCCGTCCACCGGTGCCTGCTCTCCTCCCACCAACACCACTTTTAGTGCCCTCTCATGGAGATGGAACAGAGATTCCGAGAAGAAAAATGTACAAAAAACCAGCGACCGATCGAAACAAAAGAAGGAAAATAAGAAAAACGAAGGGAGTGGTACTGGTCTCTGAGCTCCGACCTCGTCACGCCCCGGTAGACCGAGCTGCGCTGCGCGGGGGACTCCCTCGGCACGCTCCTCCTCGTCCTCTTCGCCTTCGGACCGTCGGCGCAGCTCCCGCTGCTGTCGCCGTGGGCGCTGCTGCTGCTGCCACCACCACCAGCCGGGTTGTTGGTGTCGTCGCAGCTGACGACGCCGGCGCCGCTGTTGCAACTGCCGCCGGCGCGGCTCCTGGGGTTCTTACCCATGTGTCGTCGTCGCCCTGGAGGCGCCCCCTCAGAAGAAAAAAACGAGAGCAGTCGAACGATAGCTGGAGAACAACGGAACCCAGGTGGAGGAGAAGGCTGGAGGGCTGCGACCAATTCCTTCAAAGCGACTCTTTTTAAAGAGGAAGGTCAGGAATGGTTTGGCCGTGTGTAGGCGGGTGGGGAAGAAGATCGAGGGAGGGATGGGGAAGGGTGGTGGGGGCGGCAGGGGGGGTGGGGACTCTTGGAAGGGAGCTGGTGGATAACTGGCCTGGCCGGCTATGGTGATCTGGGGGGAGCAAGGGGCGATGGTGGTAGCCGTGGCTTCTTCCTCTTGTATTCCTCTCTCTCTCTCTCTCTATGTCAAAATACTGGTTATCTAATGTTGAGCTGTATAGTATGTGTTATTTTACCCCTCAGATTACAGTTACAAGTTATTATCATTTATTGAATAATGAACAAGTGCCGCCTCCTTTTAGGTCCCTTCAATTCTTTTTCATTTAGTTGAGAGCATACGTACGTAGGGCCATAGAGGCATAGACCCGGCCATCACATTGAAATTAAGAGGATATACGTCGTTAATACAAGGCACATCTTATTGGGTGTGGACATGTGCGGCGGGGGGAGTGGAGTTAAAGGGTAAAAGAAAAGAGTCTATATATTAATTTAAGAGCAAGATAAAAATTAGAATTATTTATGGGCATTTAATGGGCTCCAATCTGGCGGTTCTAGTGTTCTGGGGCCGGCTAATTAAAGGTCACCGGGTTTGGATCCGGCAGCGGTTTAATTAGATAAGAGGATATATAGATACTGTTTCACATGTTTCTTTTTAAGACTTTTTACATATATACTCCCATAAAATTTGATTTTATCAAATATATCTCTCATCTGGACATATTATCATGAATATCTTTTATTTAGATAGAAATATCATCTCTCATCCGGACATATTACCATGAATTTTATAGGGGTATATATATAAAAAATCTTACTCTTTAACTCACACTTAACTTGGATTAAATACACGGGAGTTACGGCGAGTACATAATCGTGACATTACTCATATTTCGAGGATATTTATGATAATATACTCCGATGAAAGATATATTTAACAAAATTAAACTTTACAAAGGTATATATATGTAAAAATCTCGAATAAGAGATATATTAGTACGTATGTATATGTGTAGTACTTAGATGGATCATGATCGGTGTGCAAGGTAATTAGTAATTTTATTTCCTTTCATAATTGTTTCTTTTTTGTTTCATGTGTGTGTGTGTACATTTATGATTTATTTTCTCTTGATAACGATTTTTCCACTGTTGATATATATAATTTATCATTGCTTTCGGAGAAAATGGATGTGTACTACTACCCATCCACAATAATATTGTAAAGATACATGAGCTCAAAAAACAGGAATAAAGGACAGAATCTCGTTAAGGTTTGCTAATATGATCGTATTAGTTTAACGTCATTGGCGATGAGGGATTAATGACCAAGATGCTACTATTATGATCCTGGCCCGAGGTGTGGAGTGTAAATGCCAACACCCTAAACAACTAGCTGTGTATGGAGCTCATATAAACCAAACAGACCCCACGCCAGCACTTTGAAGTGGACCCCACAGGGTTGTGCCTTTTAATTGGTTATACTTGTTCTGAGAACAGAAGAGACATGCTCCCGGTGTGTACAAATGAGAGATTTGGAAGGTTCTTCAGACGTTTAGTTTTATTTTTGGAGAAATTAAGTGGCTATTTAAATCTATTTAGGGTTAATTAGTTATGTGTATACTCTCCCAGAATCGATGATAACTGCTTTAATTATATATCCCTATACACATATACTCTCATTAATTATAATTAATCATATCCCACACTTTATAACTAATTTAGCCATCATCTACTGTCTGTTTAACTTCACCTCCAGGTCGGATGGCTAGTAGAGAAAAAGGTTAATATATCATTGTTCAACGTCCTCACGTAATTAAAACAAAAACATATAACATATATGTCTCTAAAAATTTTATACTCCCCGGTGTACTTCTCTAAAATCTTATATACTATACACCTCTCTTATAACAGTGTAGTTATTAACTACATCGCTAGGTGGTGTAGTTAAATTTTTTTAATTTTTTAAAAAAATTCTTAGAGTGACCCCATGTTAAGGAATGTTGGTGTGGGGCCCACGTCCTCAACCCCCTCCCCAAGAAACTCCTCCATCATCATAAAATCAACTGAGATCTTATGAATAATGTAAAATTTTTAAAAAATAAATTTTACACTATACACAGAGTCTTTTTTTCTTGCATTCTAATATAATTTTTTTTTGAAGTGAGACGTATTCCAAGATAAGAGTGACGTGAGTCTCACTCTATTTTTTTAAAATAATAAAAAATTACACTGATAAGTGTTTCTCTTCCTTCAAATTCGACTTTTACATGACTGTGGAGTATACAAGAAGCTGAAACCTGAACAATATTTCCTACTTTCATTCTAAGGGTCTTTACAAAGGACACGGAATATTGAAATCTCTTAAAAATTTAATTGTTATTCTCATAACTTGGGTCCATGTGAATTGTAATGAATCTCTACATTCGTTTTGTTTGGTTTATGGTAGAACACTGAAATCTAAATTCAAAATCAAACCATGCATCCTACAAAAGGAATCATGGGTTCTGAATCTCTTAAAAATTTAATTGTTCTTCTCATTACTTGGGTCCATGTGAATTGTAACGAATCTCTACATTCGTTTTGTTTGGTTTATGGTAGAACACTGAAATCTAAATTCAAAATCAAGCCATGCATCCTACAAAAGGGATCATGCATGGGTTCTAATATTTTTCGTCAGAAATGACCATAGACGTCTAAAAGCAGATATTTAAGTTTCACTAGTACTCTTAGCATCAGTAAATTTAAATTTTAAAGGCTTTACTTAATTAGGTCAGTCTAAACAGCTCTCCAAGGAATCAGGAATTGTGACATGACCAGTGGTTCCTCCTTTGAGAAACGTTACAGACGGACTAAGAAGCTGAGTCAAGGAGATGCCCCAATTATTACCAAACACAGTAGTACGTAGTTGGTCGTCCAATCGCACCTAACAATGCATACGTACCCCCTAGCTTAATGAACTAGCCTTCCCTTTATATATAATCAGTATTCATATATGGTTTTTTTTGTTGAAATGAGTCTAATTCTACATGCCTCACACAAGAATCAAGTTTGAAATCTACAAAAAAAAAAAGTTTATACAGGGAAGAGGTCCTCACGGATATATATCTAATTCCCACAAATAAACACAAATCTGCTTCCTAAGAATGAAAAGGAGAGAGCATGTTTGATTTGTCATAAATAATCGCAAATTAAACACTGTAAAATGTCATTTGTTTTGGCATGTCATGATTTATAACATGTTATAGCATTTTATACTACCACGTCTCTCATTTTGCCCGAGTCCTACCTCCACCCCACAAGGAGGAGGTCCATTTGCTGATGGCCACCTTGAACTCTCTACCCCTTAATTTGCATAGACCTCTCCAACTGCCAGTACATGTTAGGGTTGGATGGTCCCACAATTTTTGCTGTAAACTTGGAAGATTTCTGTCTTCTTGTCCCCTCAAAGTTTACAACGAGGTATTCGTTCGGATGTGGGTGACGGGAACCCCACTTTGTCGTGGCCATTGGCTTTCTTCTTCTCTATATGCATTTGTATGAATTTCAATAAAATATGCATATATGTGCCAAATTGTCCGATAGCCAACTCATAGCATTGCACTTTGATCCTTCTGGCCTCTTCTTCACTTTCCCAAAAGCTGGTTTAAGTGAGCAAGATGAATAAGGACATGAGTCTAACATTTTTTTTTTCCATCCTGGTTCTCGTTTCCCGGTCGGTTAACCAGGCCAGCTTTTAAGAGTCCTCCACAGACTATTCTTGGATCAAATGCGGCTCTTGGCCCATCAGGCTCAAGCTGAATGGCGGCCCGATTTGGGCTTAATCCACAAAAAAACAAGTGAACCCGTGGGCCACTGACCGGTCACACCTTCCCACGGCCCACATGCGTCTCCGTGCCACCCGACAGTTGATGGCATGCCACTGATGTGGCCTGACATACTTATACAGACATGCCATCCTGTTAACCATGACGATGCTTTAAACGAGGGAGCAAGTTCAACAGGTTCTTGGAACATGAGATTTGGATACATGAGAATTCGCACGTCACTTAGTTTGTAATCTTCCAACAATTTTGTTAACCATGAGTTGATGATGGCTAAGACTACAACTCTTAATCTCAGGAAATAGATGTCTTCATGCGACTGTGAATTCTGGCTGCCAACATGTGCATTAGGTGTGAGAACCGAGTTACCTATTTGCCTCGGTTCTTACTACTCGATCCCAGAAGCGGCGAGAACGTCGCAGTAAGACACTTTGAGCTATCAGCATGCTCGCGATGGCTTGACTTAATCAGGGGTAACTCCGCATCAAAGAAATGGAACTCCCACTTTAACATTGTTTGGTCTGCCGTAAAACACCTTAAAATATTTATATTTCTACATAAATGTGATATTTAACCAACATTTTTACGGTAGTATCTAACGTCAAAGTAAACAGTCTCGTAATGGCTAGGCCTTCGAACAAGAATGGGGTTTAGCTGTCTTGATTGATATTTTCCGCTGCTTAGAGATCTAGTGCCTCGTCAAAATATCGTCCGTAGGGTGGACAGTCCAACTTATAATGGATGTGGTAAATTTCCTGATCAGCTGCCATGCTTGATATCGACCTGTCCTGCACTAGTCCGAAGTTTCCCGGCCACGGCACTCGTGGACAGCTGCAACGCCTCCTGAAAGCTCAACAACAGCAGTTTTTGGCAAACCTACCCTACTGTTTTTGCGCAGTCAGAAGCTACACCACAACGGATAGCAATCCAGTGATTCGCCTAAAACTTCGGAAAGAATAGTTCCAAGCTACTGGAGTTTTGAGGCAAAGCATGGCTCCCACAAATTAATTTTATCTTTTTCAAGGCCAAACAAGTTATAAAAGCAGTTGTCCTGTGGGTTTGCAGCCCCACAGGATCTCGTTTTCACTTTGCTTTACATCATGCTGGATGCTGGACACTCCTGTAAAGTGGAACCCAGGAGAATTCAGGGCTCTACATTCAAGGAGCATTTGGATCAACACACTGAATTGTCCGTGTTTTGCATCTGCAAGATGTTCTTGGTCATCAGGTTTGATGTAAAATATGGAAAAACAAGATCCCAAACCTGATGAAGCAGCTAGCTCACCTTTCACTAAAAGTATTGCAAGCAAGAAGCAAGGACTTTTGAGTTCACTTATTTAAAAACTATAATTCCAGAACCCTCAATTCCATCATTTTACAGCGATACAAACCACCCATAACCCAAGCAGCCACAGAAAAGAACAGGCCGAGGAGACAACTACGAGTCCATGATGCATTTCTTTGTTCACCAAAGGCAACAATGGCCAAGGATTTTAAGTCCCTAATCCCAGATATTATCTGGCAACATAAACACCCCAGACACATTTGCAACATCAGACAATGATATGCTATTATATTCGGCAAAAGGCTAAACAGACACATGGAACCATGTTAAGTAGGCTAAACATACATATGAAACCGGTTTAAGTGCATATTATTCCAATTGGTGTCTGTTTAGAGAGGTGGGTCTGACGTTATAAGGCATGCGTAGAAGACCTAGTAACAATGTCGAGACACTTCGGGCCAATTTTGGACAAGCAGGAGGCACACTGAATGTCCCTTTGTTGCCCTCTCCCAGAACGTCAGATGTCTAAAATGCCACTGGCTTCAGGTAAACACAATATCAGAACGGTGATCTTGAAGAGATTTTTATATACCTACACTCAGAGCTTAAAGCATATGGCACAGATCTCTCTTATGGCAGGCTGTAATTCTTCATTTCTCTTGTTGGTTCAATTTATTTGCTACCCCGCTTGGCTTGACTGTTTCTTCTCAAGTTTTACCTTCTGACAAAATTTATTACAGTAACCTTACCTTTTTCAAGGGAATAAAATATTTCATAACAACTGAGTGCAATTATCAGTAGAATTTGAGTTGACATTTCTGTCATTCTCTAGAAATTGGGCTAATACACAGGAGCTGTGCATATGATGCCTTACCATGCTTCCACAGGTTGCATTTTGCAGTCATTAAAGTGGGAAATTGTACCCTTGTAAGTGCCAGAGAGGTTCCTTAACATCTTACTCAAAAATCAAGTTAGAATTTGAATAAACTCCCCATCTTGTGTACACTTCTTAATTAGACCTGGTATACTGCTATGTTTGACCACCTTCGTGGGGATGGGTGGGAGGAGGCTGTCCTAACCACTTAGCACGGAAGCCTGTCCCTTTGCAATCAGAGCAGCAAGCAGAACCCTAGAGAGAGAGAGAGAGAGACATGAGTCTTTGTCCAGATTGGAACTTTTGTGAGACCACAAATACTGATAGAACTTTTGGAGTACCTTTCCTGCACATATTACACAGGTAGTATTCCTTGATGGCACTTCACAGAGCATGTTGTTACCGAGAATGAAGAATCCAGTGCCCCGACACCATTTGCATTCAACATAACCATTTGATTTGCAAGAGGAACAGGCGATTGGTCTGGGTTGCTGGACATCCACATGCAAAGAATCATGCTAACGATAAATTTGTGACATGGTACTGCAGCTAAACCCAATAAAATCACTAGTTGATAAACATGGGTGCTTCAAAATCAGTTCTAAATATGTTCGGTTTAATAACACAGATATATGATATCTACAAATTTGCAGATGTTGATTTGCTGCAGGAACTTCAAAATCAAACTGTAACACAGTTCAAGGTGGATGTGCTGCATATTAGAGCAACATACACCAATAGGCCCGTATTCAATGGGAGGTGATGTTTACATGATTGCAGAGGTTGCAATGCAAAAAAAAGGAGGGTGCAAAATATGCAGAATACATGCTGAGCGGGGTGTTTTGCCCATCCACTGGAAATGGTTACCGACCATCCCCTCAGGTCCATGGAAGGCAATACTCTACTCACATTCAAAGGACCTGGACAATTTTCAAACCATCACACTTCTGAAACATCAATATAACCATTCCATGCCATTTCTAATATGAGAGATGTCTCTGACAAACATCAATGCAGCCAAGTCAAGAAAAGGCACGGTTATTAGATCTGTGCAAGCAATAATAGCTAACATTTGATGCAATCTGGAGATACAAAAATTAGACCAATTTCATGATCTGACTCAAATGAATTGTCAATGCTTTCTATCAAATTTAAAACACCAACGTGAATATATTTTTGCTAAGAAAAACCATAAAGTGTAGCACACAAAATAACCCAGTGACTAGCCCACAAATAAAGGGAAATATTTTCAAGGGTGTCTGGAAGTCATGATTGCATCCTTGCTCATGTTGCAGAGTCCTTAAAAAAAATCCTCTAAAGCAGAACTCCACTGTCTGGTCCTCTGTCACTGGTCCACTTGCGACCGACGACAACTCCAACGTGCAAACCCCCACCCCAAGCCCACCATCCAGCATTATGCTCGCCCATTGGACAAAGTAGGAGATATAACTCATGGAAGGGGTTTGCAAGATTGCCCCAGTACGGGGAACCCATGATGAGCTTGATTATCCACAATGTTTCCCATTGTTTCTGACCACCAATCACCTATACAATCTGTTGAAGTTTCTCATGTTAAATCCTCACTCCTGTCACTCCTGCATAGGCCTCCCCACCGGCATCATCAATGTATACAACTTCTTGCAATAGCTCACCCTTACTCACTTCTATTTAGCAGTAGTCAATTGTCTCCCATGGTCCTGCTGTCGGATATGCTCACACCACTACTTAGATCAATGCAAAGTCCTCTCACATTACACCTCCCCAACAAGAAAATGCCTAAAAGCCCCTTGTATCATCCCCTAGTCCACCCAAAACTTCCTCAAAAGATGGGCTGCTCCTGTTTACATAACCCTCACAACTCACCACCCACCCAAAAGCTAACCCCATTCTTAGTTGACAAAGTAAAACCGGCAGCCATTCTGACATCAGGACATCTGCTTGCTTCAAGAGGCTGCTGATAGACTGTGTTTTAAGGAGTTAGCCAGCCATAATGAGCATCCCTCAAATTTAGTGCACAGGATGCATCATGCATGAAGATATGGACACCCTGCCACAAAAACTATGATTACTGATGTCCATGCCCTTCATCGCATATAGCATTCACCATCTTGAAGCCACTGCAACATGGATTGAGTGCACCAGAAGGTAATGATGCAAATAGGATGGCAGAGCCTCTAGATCCTCTAATCCTCGATTCTGTTGGTTCCATACTAGGACTTCATGAGCTGACCCCATTCAACCAATACTCAAGACCTACCTCACCATGAGGAACACCTTTTTTAACCTGAACTTTGCACCACTTCTTCAGGAGGACCAGGACTCAGAGTTCAAGTCACAACCGCGGGAAAGTAGCTCCACTTTGGTATTACTCTCCTTTACAAGCCTTTGGGACTTGATAATAAATCCAGTTGCTAAGGGTTTCATCTACAAGGGATGCACCACCTTATCCTTGAAGCACATCCACACTATCACAATCAAGCCCTCTCTGACCTAAAGACAGCCCTCTTACATCTCAACATCACTGGTGGCTATGCCAATTTCCTTCACCCTCTGCATGACAGTTGCAGGGGAAAAGCCAAAGTTTCCACCATAATAACATGATTCACACTAAACAAGATGGGACTATGTCAGGGGACAATGATAGAAAACAAAGACAGGTGCCAGTCAGCTTCTATCTACAGATACCTCTTATTATTTTTCTTGGAGGGGGAGTACTTACAAGTTGATATACATATATCAGCCAGTACTTCACATAGGACATGCATAATTTTTCCCTTTTTGTGGGTGGATATATGAAAGGGAAAACGAGCAGGTGCCACAAGAGGATGATGCAAAGTTTTGGTCTTTCTTCAATGATACGAAGATATTAGGCTTTTCTTCCCTCCTTATGCATAAGTTCACTCAGTATCCTGTTATACTTTTCATCAGTTTTTTAATCATCTTTGAATTCATTATATACATTGAGAAACTAATTGGTGCTTTTCACTCCTCCTTTTTGGCTATCACTGAAAAAGGGTAATCAAAAGGATTCTACAATGTGCAGGTGCATTAATCAAAGGCTTGTGACAGTAGAAGACTACTCTGCAAACAGCCCAAAGTATAATCCAACGATATATCATAATAGTTGTCTCCTCCACTGTCCATATTAGAATGGAAAAGTAAAGCATCTGCATGTCGGATTCTACAATGTTTGTGCTTTATGATAATTCAACCATTGTGGTCAGTCAAATGAGTTATAGCAATCACCTCACCATTTCCCCTATATTCACCTTATGAAGTTTCCCTTTAGTCTACATTCCTCTCGTGAATGGAAACTAAGAGCTTTTTTTCGGTAGGTACATTTTTTTTAATGGGGAGGGGATAACCGGGTTCGAAATTGGGACCTTCCCCATTTGGGGGAGAGTGGCAAACCGGAAACTAAGAGCTCTATTCTCCATTTCCCGTTTCCTTATTTTCTATGGGTACAAATAACATGAAATAAATCTGATATCATCTGGACTTTGAAAAGGGGAAGTTTCCAGAAGGCATAACCTGTTCTGAGACTAATAGCCAGTTCCCCGGTCCCCGCTTTCTCAATAACTATTTCATTTCATTACATTCTGCTGATGCTATCTTCTTATTCTTGCACACTATAACCGACTCTGCCTTCATTAATCCATCATGCTCTATACTTAGTTGTCCTCAACGTACATTGTTCAACATTTTCACTTTGGTTGACCTTCGAATTGGACCTAAATAAAGGGGGGAAAGATCCAGAAAGATGAGGCTGCCTCCTTAGGAACAATTCGTGGAGTCAACATTCCATAGGTATGCACGTTATGTATAAAAATTCTAACACCGATCAAAACAATTCACTGCTCAGTTTCTCTGAAATCTCGAACATGAATTGACAAGGGAACAATAAAAGGGAGAAAAGACCTTGAAAATCGCAAGAACGAGAGAGAGAGAGAGAGAGAAACCTGTGAGATGAGCCAGGCCTGCTCCATGCGCTTGACGAAATCGGAAGAGCTTTCATAAGAATCCACCGCAGAAGCCCTCACGGCCCCAGCGTTGGGAATCCTTGGGCGGCTTGCCGGAGCGACCGGGCATGCTATGCTCCCTGCTCGCAACCTACCCGCCAGAGGAAAGTATGAAGAGAGGAAGCAGCTACTGCTCCTGGGGAGGGCGCTGGGAGTGTAGGAGCTGGACGACCCAAATTGGCGGATCGTCATCTGGGTTTACGTAATCCGTTCCCCCTTCACCTCTCTCTCTCTCTCTCTCTCTCTCTCTCTCTCTCTCTCTCTCAATCGCAGAAAAGATCCAACCTTTCCCAGTAAACAGAAACTGAAACGAGACGGGTGACCTCCCCAAAATGCCTTCTCAAGAAGTGGGTATCAATCTTCCAGCCCTTCTTCTAACCATTTCCTGTCGGCGAAAACCAGAAAAAAGAAGAAATACAAAAACGGGCGCCCCTAAAATCTAATCCCGCTCCTGTTCATCCAATGCCTTCCCATTTTTGGACTTTTCCAAAGTGAGACGCGGGTCAAACCTAACAACAGATACGATCGAAGCAACAGGTGGGAAGAAAGCAGACGCGAGAAGAAGATATTTCAAGTGTCGAAGAAGACAGAGGAGAAGACATTCCAGATATTTCCATCTCAGCGGCAGTTCGTTTCTGGAGAGATGGGAGGTCCAACCCACCTTTTCTTTCCCAAGATTCCAGTTTGCAGACTTGAAATCTAATTGGGAACATTAAGTAGGCTGGAAGATCTTGCATCGAGTTCATTCAGAAAAAAAAAGTTGCTTTCTACTTGGGAACATCCGGGTGGGAGTGGGATCGGGGGAAGATGTGATGATTGCAGATGTGCGCAGAGAAGGGAGGGGAGACATCGACGTCAGGGGGTTCGAGTATCAAAACATCGAAGGAGATGTTTCCGTATTTATGGAAAATGATTTCTGAATTTAAATTTTATTTTTTAAAATTTAAAAAAAATCTTAATCCATCTTGTAACAGTCGAGAAATTATTGCTCAAATCACGATCCACACCTCCAATAATTTATTTGACTTGGGAAACATAGAGCATCGCCGAACGAGGGCCTGTAATCACAAGTGAAGGGTCAGAAAGAGCTATGAGAGTTACCGTAGGGGATAACCCTCCGACGATCAAGTCAGACAACCATATGAGAAGACATCGAGCACTCGGGAGAGCGGAAGAAGGAGACCAGAGTGAGGAAGCAAGGGCTTAAGGGGGTTAGGTCGCATATTTCATGGTCATGAGGTCAGAGTTCTATTTATACTGTCGCCGTGGAGTTGACCATTGGGTTGTTGTGGCCGAAGGAGACGTGAGTCGTCTAGCTCGCGTGCCTGATGAGGCAAGGAGACATGGGCGTTGACTCATTGTCTCTTCGTCGGAGGGATAGCTCCACCATTAATATAGTAAGGCTCGCTGGAGGGGACGTAAGACTGCTTTGTCGGGGAGGATGGCGTGGGTGACATCCTCCCTTCCTATCGTCGGACTGGGATGCCTCCCGCCATTAATGCGCTGCCAGGGCAATGCGTCATGGCTGCTGATGGGGATGGCGCACGTGGGTACGGCACCTACACTGGGCCTGCGTCGGAGTAGAGAGCGTGTTGGGCCGATGTGCGGGGTGACGGGCCCAGAGGGTTGGGCCTCCGCTGTGGGCCGAACAAATGGGCCCTAATGGGCTAGCGAGATATGGCCCTCTCGCATCTATTTAGTCAAAATCTCTCAAAATCTTCTTTGTTATATAAAAAAGTCCCTACCATTTCTAATCAAACTATAGTTTAGCCTAACTAAGAAGGTAAAAAGACCATAATACACCACCCCCACACACACATTGAGAGAGAGAGAGAGGGAGAGAGATAGAGAGAGAAGGGTGCCACCCCCTCTCCCCCACCTCCGACACCCCCACCCCTCCCCAGTGAGCACCCAACCCTCTCCTCCCCCTAGGGGTGAGTATTATTCTAGTTCAACCCAAAAATCAAATCGAACTGATAGATTTGGTTCGGTTTGATTTGGGTTGAAATTTAAAAAAAAATCGATTTGAGTTCAAATTGAACCATATCAAAAATTTAGTTTGTTTTGGTTTTAATTTTCGGGAAACCGAATCAAACCGAATAACCCAATTTTAAGGATATTTTTGTCAAATTAATATAGATGTATATGTAACTATTAACCTTAATTCCAAAAGCCCAACCCGATTTTAAGATATTTTTGTCAAGTTCATACAAGTGTTGAGGAGGGTAAAGTCAGCCGACCCATTAAGGCCCACCTGGGCGGCCCACCTCGAAAGCCCATCACTCCGAGCCCACGCCCAACAACTCCAGCCCAACACGCGACCTGACCTGATGCAGACTGAAGTTCAGAGATCGTATTGCATGCACCTCCTCCTGCCACCAGCAACGACTCACTCCCCCGGCGGGCCTCATCGCATT
Organism: Amorphophallus konjac; assembly: GCA_022559845.1. Lineage (NCBI taxonomy): Eukaryota > Viridiplantae > Streptophyta > Magnoliopsida > Alismatales > Araceae > Amorphophallus > Amorphophallus konjac. Next base: position 40,642 of record JAHNEJ010002085.1, on the reverse strand, counting down.
AATGGCAGCATGGAAAGAGAGGACGCCGCTCATGCCGCTTCCCCTGACAACTCAACCCCACGCCTACGGCGAGTCCTGCTGCATTAATGGTAGAGCTACATCCTCTGGTGAAGGAACGACGAGTCAGTGCTCACATCTCTCTGTCTCGTCAGACGCACAGACAAAGCGGCTCATGTCCCTTCTGGCCACAACAACCCAGCGAAGGCAAAGGTCAATCACATGGCGATGATATAAATAGGACCCTAACCCGACATCCAGGGGGTACACGGCCTAGACTCCTGTCACGTCCCAGGTTTTTCAGATCCTTTTCCGCGGGTTGTGGATCGTGTCCGAGTGGGTCTCGGACTCTAATTTTGGTCTTTCGGACCCTTGGATGGTGTTTTTGTGGATCATTTCGGGTCCGTGGCGGTGAGTTGAGCCACCTTGCTTTTTCTCAAAATTTTTCGGCGTCAGATTTTATTTTTCAAGAATTTTCAAAGTTAATGTGAGTTTTTCAAAAAAATAATAAAATGAAAATATTAAAACCCGTTAAACCCCCCACCCCCTTCGTTCTCTCCCTCACTCTCGCGTCTCACTCTCTCCCTCCCATTTCTCTCCCTTTCTCTCCTACCACCTCTCTGGCGGCCGACGGACGGCGGCAGTGGGCAGGACTGGGGCACGACGCAGTGAGTGGGCGGCGGGGACGACCGTGACGGGCCGGAGGTGGTGGCGCGGCGCGGTGACTCGCGTGAACGGGGTTCGTCTCGCGTGAGTGAGACAGTTTTTGGCGGTTTTCTTCGCGAAAGGTAGGGGGACGGACCCACACTACTACACCTGTGTTTTTCCCCTGCATGTGGTTGAGTTTTGAGCGAGAGAGCGGGGTTTACCACTTTTCGGGGAAATTTCATGTTTACGGGCGTGTGATTGGATCGATTTGCCAAAATCAAGTTTCGTGCGTGGCATTGCGGTCGGGGGTGATTCCCTATGCATGCCGATGGTTTTCGAGCCCAACATGGGCCTATTAAGGGAGGGAATGAGCCTCCGAGGTGGTTCCTGGAGGGGACCCTACTATTGGGAAAAGCCTAGTTGGGCGGCCAGCCTTCTGGCCACCCAGGGGTGTTGGGCGGCCAGGGTGGTGGCCGCCCAGGTCTGCTGGGCGGCAACTCGAGACCTGAGCGACCACTGGTTGGGCCGCCCAGGCCCTTCTGCCCCCTTCTGTCCAGTATGCTGGGCGGCCAGCCTCCTGGCCGCCCCAGGCCTGTGGGCCGCCAGGGTGTTGGCTGCCCAGGCCACAGGGTGGCGGCCACTGCTGTGGCTGCCTAGAGATGTGGGCGGCCAGGGGTTTGGCCGCCCAACCCCTGTCAGCCGTGGGTCGACTTTTCCGCATTTCCCCGTATGGTGGTTCCCGTTTGTGCCGGTTTCTTCGGCTGTCCACAGAGTAGTCACCCAATCAGAGGTCTTAGGGTGTTGCGTCGCCTCGTGTTATGTTACACGTGTACGGTGAGTTATGTACGGATCGGGGGTGTTCGGGTGGCTTTTCGCTTTTTAGCGAGTTCTCACCTTTGGTGACCTTCCCCACTAGTCGTAGCTTTCCTGTGCACGCGTGTGTGGACCCACTTGGGAGTGATGGAGAGCTTTTTCAGTGTGACGATTTTTAGGCTGGTTACTGTTGGACCCCTCATCTTTGCAGCCTGAGTCCGGGCTAGGGGGAAAATCAGCTAGAGGATCTAACCTAGAGCGCATGGTCTGTGTGTGCACATGTGGTTGGGGGCGTCGGACACGTGCTGACGAGCGCGACCCCAACTAGTCCTTGTTCTGTGGTTCCATGGTTAGTGTGTCTCAGTTTCCGCCTGGGGCGAGTAGGGAGACACCAGTGGCGCGGACTAAGACGTCAGTGGACGCATCCGGCCTGGCTTCTAGTGGGTAGTGCTCCTATTGACGCGGCGGCGACGTGGGGATGGATCGACGGCACTCCGGGGCGCGAACAGGACGGGAACGGATAACTGCTATCTCACACAGCTCGGCCTCACGCCGGACGGTCTCACACCGGGCGACACACTCAAATCTCACAAATGGAGAGAAGAGGGAAGGCAGGAATAAGGCAAACACCTTAGGCTCAATCTTTTTCTCATTCATATCATCTCGTAACACACCTTAGCCTCCTTATATAGGAAAGAAAGCTATAACAACAAGACCCTCTAACTTCCACTAATTATGTTTATACCCTAGCCTAACAAGACAAACCCACCAACCCACTAATGACTTTGTGGGTTTAACAAAATTAAAATACAAATAACTTTGACCAGCTTTGCCTAATAAAACAAAAGTGAATACATGTAGTAAAATATGTATTTTACACACGTACAAATACTCAATACTCAAAGATATAAATACACACAAGTATATCTACTCAGTATGCCGGGTCTTCAATTGAGTTTCCGAGCCATAAGCTCGGTGCAGTCGGGGCGGTGCGGCGTCGGCTCCGAGTAGTGGGCCCGGTAGTGGGCCCGGTGTCCCCACCAACCCTCCCGGGGCGGCTGGAACTCGACTCCGTCGAGTAAGGGGGGACACTGCTGTGGTAGTGCTCCAGCAGATCTGGATCGAGGCGCTGGAGATCTTCCCGGCTGATCCAGGAATCATCAAAAGGTGAACGGTCCCGCCAGCGGACAAGGTAGCGCTGGTACACCCTGCTCCGGGTAGTGGTCACCTGCTCATCCAGTATCCTCTCAATGTGCTCGCGCGGTACTCTCGAGGCTGTGGGACGCACAGGGGTGGGCTCACTCTCAATGGGAGGAGAAGGCTCAAAAGGGTCACTAGGAATCGCTGTGGGTTCCTTGTAGGCCACTAGGTCTGCCACATTAAAAGTTGAGCTAATCCCATATTCGGGAGGTAAGTCCACAACATAAGTATTGGAGCCAATCTACCGCAGAATTGGGAAGGGTCCATCACTACGGGCTTGTAACTTTTTAACGGCTCCCGAGGGGAGTCGTTCGGGTCGGACCCGTACCATAACCAAGTCACCTTCTTGAAATTCATGGTGACGCCTATGCGAATCAGCCAATTTTTTATAAGTCTCATTACTGAGGTTGATTTGCTTGCTAATTGACTCATGCAGACTTTTGACATGCTGTGCAAACTCCTCAACTGACTTGGATACCCTAGACTCGAGGGGAAGGGGAATGAGATCCACAGGTTTCCTAGGTTTGTATCCATGCACGACCTCAAATGGACTCATACCTATGGACCGATTGACCGAACTGTTGTATGCAAATTTGGCTCTGGACAAAAGAAGATCCCAAGTGTCGGAATGTTCCCCTACAAGACATCTCAACAGATTTCCTAAACTCCTATTGACGACCTCGTTTTGCCCATCAGTTTGAGGATGATAGGCAGTGGAAAATTTCAGTTTGGTGCCAACTAGGTGCTAAAGTGTCTTCCAAAAATAGCTAGTGAACCAGACATCTCGGTCAGACACGATGGTTTGGGGGAGACCATGCAGACGCACGACTTCATCAAAGAATAAATGGGCTACTCTAGATGCATCAGATATTTTGGAACATGCAAGAAAGTGGGCCATCTTAGAGAACCTATCAACAACAACAAAGATGGAATCATGCTTGTGAGCAGTGCGTGGTAACCCAAGGATAAAATCCATGCTCACATCAACCCATGGTTGATCAGGAACGGGGAGAGGAGTGTAGAGACCAGTGTTCTGTTTGACCTGTTTGACCATCGTGCATGTCCTAGATTGGGCTACAATCTTGGCCACATCTCTCTTCAGGCCAGGCCAATAGAAGTGCTCCTCCACAGAATGGATGGTCTTGTTGCGGCCAAAGTGACCAGCAAGACCTCCAGCATGCATTTCCCAAATCAGGAAGTCCCGAACAGAAGTCCTCGGGACACAGAGTTGCTGCCCTCGAAATAAAAAAAGATAGTCAGAAAAGGCTATCGAGGGTCCAGCAGACAGAGCAGAGTAGGCAGGGCCAAAATCAGGACACTCTCCATAGAATTCCTTCATGCGGTCAAATCCCGTGACCTTTACCCGAACAGTGGAAAGAAGGGAGACCCTTCGACTCAAGGCGTCGGCCACCTTATTGTCCTTTCCAGCCTTATGCTTTAGGACAAATGTGAAAGACTGGAGGAATTCTACCCACCGACCATGCCTAGGGTTTAAACCCTTCTGAGAGCTAAGGAATTTCAAAGCCTCGTGGTCCGAATATAAGATAAACTCTTGAGGTAAGAGATAGTGTCTCCAGTGTTTGAGGGCTTGGACCACGGCATAAAACTCCTTATCATAGGTGGAGTAACGAAGCTTTGCATCAGAAAGCTTCTCACTGAAATAAGTCACAGGGTGGCTCTCCTGACTAAGCACCCCACCTATTCCTACGCCAGATGCATCACAGGAAACCTCAAAGACTTTGGAAAAGTCTGGTAGGCGGAGGACAGGGGCTTTGGTCATAAGCTCCTTTATGGCAAGAAAAGTCTGGGAGGAGGCTTTGGTCCACTCAAAATTCCCCTTACAGATGCAATCCGTAATGGGTGCCATAATGGTGCTAAATCCCTAGATGAAGCGTCTGTAGAAGGTGGCTAGCCTGTGGAAACTACGAACGTCATGGACATTCTGGGGCTCCGGCCAGTCTACTATAGCTCGGACCTTTGATGGGTCCACAGACACTCCTTGACTAGAAATCACAAATCCAAGGAAAGTGACCCGGCCTGTCATGAATTCACATTTCTTGAGATTGGCAAATAGGGTTTCTCTCCTCAAAGTCTCGCAGACTTCCGTCAAATGATGGATGTGGTCCTGAGGGTTGTGGCTATTGATGAGAATGTCATCAAAGTAGACGACAACAAAGTGACCAATGAGGGGTCGAAGGATTTCCGTCATAAGCCGCATGAATATGCTGGGGACATTGGATAGCCCAAACGGCATGACGAGCCACTCATACAGACCTTCTTTAGTTTTGAAGGCTGTCTTCCACTCGTCCCCTGGTCGAATCCGGACCTGGTGGTAGCCACTTTTCAAGTCAATCTTGGAAAAGATAGTGGCTCCACTCATCATGTCAAGCATGTCATCAAGACGGGGAATGGGAAACCTATACTTGACAGTGATCTTATTGATGGCGCGGCTGTCAACACACATCCGCCAGGTGCCATCCTTCTTGGGTGTGAGCAAGGCAGGGACCGCACATGGGCTCTTGCTTACCCTGAGGAAACCTTTGTGGATAAGGTCCTCGACAATCCTTTGGAGCTCAGCATGCTCCTTGGGGTTCAACCTGTAGTGGGGAAGGTTGGGTAGGGTGGACCCAGGGACAAGATCAATGGCGTGTTGAACATCACGCATGGGAGGGAGTGTTGAAGGCAAGTCTTCCGGGAAGATATCTTGGAAGTCCTGCAAGATTGCCTGGACTTCAGGTGGGATGGAGACTTGGGACTCCTCAGGGGTAATGGTGACGACAACAGCCCAAACAGGGGCACCCTCGGCAACCTCTCTATTCATCTCACGAACACCTATGAAGTTAAGGCGCCTAATCGGGTCATGGTCAACCTTAGGGGCCTTAGGGATGGATATGATAGGTGTAGGAGAGGAGGGAATGGGAAGCTTCCCTTTGGTGGGGGTTGGGGCATTCTCCTGAATTTTGGGAGATACAGCGGGTGTGGAGGTAGGACTCTTTCCCGTGGCCACCTTTGGGGGTGTTGGGAGAAACTGAATCCTCTTCCCATTGTGGGAGAAGGAACACTCATTGGACCGATCGAATGTAGTAAGGTCTACATTGTAGATCCATGGCCGTTCTAGGATGATGCTCCCGACCTTCATCGGCACTACATCGCATAGGATTTGTCCTTGGTAGGACTGGAACTGGATGGGAATGACACATGTAGTGGTGACTGGGATAGACGTGTCGTCAACCCAAGCCACGTTGTATGGCCTCGAATGAGGATGGGTAGGTAGACCTAGACGGGATATAAAGTCTGAAGAGATTGCATTGATACAGCTCCCGTTGTCAAAGATCACCTTGCAGGGTTGAGTTTTGACCATGATGTAGGTTTGGAAGATGGAGGTTTGACGCTAGTCATCCTCCTGTGGGTGTGCGAGGATGCAGCGAACTACACCTAGTCTTCCCTGTTTTGAACTTTCGACAATTTCCCCCACTTGCATGTACTTGACATGCGTTCCATCATACCTTGCATCTAATTCCTCAAACTGGGCAACGAGATCAGGGTCAGGCTCATATCTCTCAAGGGTTTCTCCTTCCTGAGGTGGAAGCTCCATGGACTGGGGGTCGATGATGACCAAGGCTCGGGTGGGGCAATTGGTGGCAATATGCCTTAGGTTATGACATCTGAAGCATCGAACTCCCGAGATAGGGGCTGGTTGGGAGGTGCTAGGGATGACCCCTTTTCCCTTGTCATCTCTCCTCTCAACTGGTGGAGTATACTCCAGTCTAGGCACAACAGCGGGTGCATGTAAAGGGTTCCTTGGGAAAGGAGCAGTAGGGGCAACGGCCCTAAGTGGGGTAGCAGTAGGGACGTAGGAGGTGGAGGGGCCAGGCCTCTCAGAGTAGCGGACCATGGGGTTTCGGGACTCGGGTTGGCGGTAGGTGGGGACCCGAGGTGGGACCACCTTTTGAAATCGCTTGACGTCCCGAGCAACCTGATAGGCGTGCTCGAGGGTGTTAACCTCCCGCTGAATACTCTCGTGTAGGCCAGCCCTAAACCGTGAGAGGGTGACGGAGGCATCCTCCATGACTCGGCTCCGAAGGAAGAAGTCATCAAATTTGGCGATGTACTCGTCCACGAACTTTCCATCTTGGGTGAGTTTCTGCCATTGGTCTAAAAGACGCTGATGGTAGGAAGGTGGCAGATACTTCTCCCTCAATTTCTCCTTCATTTCTTCCCACGTGCCTATAGGCTCCTCTCGTCTCCTTGCTAGGAGATTCTCGATGTTGCACCAGTAGGTCTTGGCTTGACCCAGGAGTTTCATTTTGACAAACCTCACCCTTGTAGCAGGGGTCATGCGGTGATGCCAATCAAAATATTGGTCCATCCCGGTCTCCCAATCAAGATATGTAGCGGGGTTAAGGGACCCATCAAAACTCGGAGCGTCAATCTTGACGTTCCGTAGGATAATATCCTCATCATCGTGGTCCCTCTCTCGAGGCGTACGAGCCTCTTGCTCTCTACCTTGGGGAGCCTGATTCGGGCGGGCTTGCTCTCTCTCCTCCCTAGGATTGGCTACGGGATCGCCATGGCCATTCATTCGTCTTTCCTCTCCCTTCAGTCGATCCTCTAAGGCTCGGATCCTCTCATCTAGCTCAGCTCGAAGTTGGCCTATGGATTCTTCAAAATGGGCCACGAGATTGTGCTCGAGCTGGACTAGCATAGCAGTCACGCTCTCTTGATCCATGAGTAGCGTTGAGGGGCGCTCTAGACGGCCGAATGAATTCCTAGACCAACGTGGCATGCACGACCTCGGACCTAAATGATGTAGTCCTGGGACCGATAATTAGCAAGCTATAGACCCGAATTTTGTTGGCTAATTGGCAAAGGGCCAATTTGAAGGGACCGGTCAGGGAGAGTTACTCGCCCGTAGGCGAAGTAGTTGTGGAACTATCTCCTGACAATTAGGGTACCATAATGCGGCAGTCTAGGGCCTAAAGGATGGGTATATACAAACCCTCACTTTCCGTCCACAGTGATACACTCAGAAGACTGGCTGCATGGATCGGGCTCTCTCTCACTTCGCGCGGCAATTGAAAAGATACTAAATGAGTAAGTGATGGGATCACGTAGCTAACTAGACAGAAAAGTCTAACTCCGACCGGAGACGATGGCGAGCGGGGACGTGCGTGCCCGCACGGAGTCGAAGAAGCTTCACTGGTTACAAAGAATTCACACCTCGCAGGGAGGTTGCAATTATTACAAAACCGCTTTAAAATTTTCCACGCAGGAGAACAAATTATTTCAACTTTCTCCGCGCAAGGAGACTTACGGACACTCACACTCCGTGAATTACGGACTGTGTGTCGGTGACCGGGTGACTCGGCCGTTGGTCGAGCCGGAGTTGTGGACTTCGGGTGCCACACTTTAATCAATGAATATAAATGTAGACATAATAGATATATAGATATATATAAATCTATATATACCATATATATATTATATATACACACTCTTTTTTTTCAACACTTCAACTTTTTTTTCTTTTCAACCCTTGTGCGTGCTTTACGCGGGGTGGGTCAATAAGGTTGGCGGGACGTGGGTCAACGAGGGCGGCCACGCAGTGGCTAACGGACGGCCAGGTGGGGAGGGGTGCAGGCGGGCGCTGCAGCAGGTGCGCACGCGGGCGCACGTGGGCGGCAACGCGGGCGCTGCGAGCGGCGAGCGCGGTCGCCAGGGGGCGCGGGGCTGGGGCCGGGGCGCTGCGGGGCGTTCGGGCGCAGGGCCGACCAGGGCCAGCGGTGCGGGGCGCAGGGCGTGGAGCGCGGGGCGCGGGGCGGGGGCTGGCGGGCGCTCGGGCGCACTGGGCAGGCGGGACGGGCGGGTGCGGTCGGGCCCATGCCCGGGTGCAGCAGGGCGCAGTGGCGGGCGCGGCCACCGGCGGTGCTCAAGGGCGCCGGGCGCGGCGACGAGCGCTGGGGCGCTGGGAGGGGAAACGGCCGTTGCGGCCGCCCCTTTTCTTTGAAAGGGGCACGGGCGACGAGGCACGTGCTGCGAACCCCCCCTCTCTTTTTTTTTCTTCTAATTTCTGTCAGCCGAACTCACTAACTCTTTTCTCTCTATTTTTTTTCACCTCTTTCTTTTCTTTTTTTTTTGCTTCTGCTGTGTGCTAGCCAAGAGAGAGAACAGAGAGAGATGGGTATAAGAATAGAGAGAGAGAAACAAGCAGAAAGAGAGAGAAAGAGAGATGACGTCGGAGACGTGGGGGTCGTTGGAGACGCCGTATTAGGCTCTGATATCAAATATGACGCGGCGGCGACGTGGGGATGGATCGACGGCACTCCGGGACGCGAACAGGATGGGAACGGATAACTGCTATCTCACACAGCTCGGCTTCACGCCGGACGATCTCACACCGGGCGACACACTCAAATCTCACAAATGGAGAGAAGAGGGAAGGAAGGAATAAGGCAAACACCTTAGGCTCAATCTTTTTCTCATTCATATCATCTCGTAACACACCTTAGTCTCCTTATATAGGAAAGAAAGCTATAACAACAAGACCCTCTAACTTCTACTAATTATGTTTATACCCTAGCCTAACAAGACAAACCCACCAACCCACTAATGACTTTGTGGGTTTAACAAAATTAAAATACAAATAACTTTGACTAGCTTTGCCTAATAAAACAAAAGTGAATACATGTAGTAAAACATGTATTTTACACACGTACAAATACTCAATACTCAAAGATATAAGTACACACAAGTATATCTACTCAGTATGCCGGGTCTTCAATTGAGTCTCCGAGCCATAAGCTCGGTGCAGTCGGGGCGGTGCGGCGTCGGCTCCGAGTAGTGATAGGATCGGTGCGCTAGATTCAAAGGGGGGGGGGTGAATGAATCCCACCCTTAAAAACTTTTCGCTCAATAAAAACTAGAACAAGATAGACAAGCTGGGGAACTAATCAGAATCTCTTTTGAACCGAAGAACAAACATCTATCTCGCGCCTAAACAATCAACTAGCGGAAGCGGAAGAAGGTAATCAACCTACTACAAGATAGCAATATGAACGCTCAGACAATCTGTGAAATGTGGTAAAAGATATGGAGCTAACGCACAAGGCAAACCACTGCACATATAATTTTTAGGTGGTTCGGTCACCAAGACCTACATCCACCCCTCACTCCAAACCGGAGTGAGGCTTCACTAGCTAATGCTAGAACCAGCAGACTCAGTCTGCGAACACTTGCTGCCAAACAGCTTGACCAGGGGAACAACCTCCCCTCTTCCTCCAAATCGGAGGGACACTCCAAGTGACTCCCAGCCACTTGGAACCAGAGACTAGGTCTCTCTTCCTCCAGACCAGGAGGGAACACCTGGACTTGCAACCCACAAGACCAGAACCGGAGACAAGTCTCCCTTCCTCCAACCCGGAGGGAACCCAACAAGTGACTCCCAGCCACTTGCTACCGGAGACACAATGTCTCCCTTCTCTTGAGTCCACAGGAGGAACCCGACCTCAATCCAGAGAGTCGGAAGAACAATGATGAACAGATAACAAAATAAAGGAAAAATAAGAAAGGAAAAATACACAGCGATCAGAAAGCTGTAAAGAAAGATAACATAGATATGGCTCCCATGGAGCTGACTGGCCTGGATTTAATCCACGGTCCAGTAGACAGATCTTCAGTCGAGACTTCTTTCTTCTTCTCCACGAACTCTCACTCTCTCTCTTCTCCTTCTCTTTCTCTCTTTTTTTTCTGACACTCGATCGTGCAGGCTCTCTCTAGCTCTTCTTTTCTCTTCTTCTGCTGCTCTCTGCCTCACTTCTTCTTCACTCACAGTCTCGATCAGCCCTCTTCTGTTCTTCTCATTCGTCTTCTTCTGAGGAAGACATCTTATATATATATATATATAGCAGCAGCTTAGGGCGTGTGCTTTCCACTTCTCCCGCCCAAGTGATGCTACCACGTGTCAGCATCTCAACTTCTTGGATCACGTGCCAGGTGCCCACCTCGAGTCACGTGCCCAGACACATTAACCTCGTCCAACAATCCTGTCAGTTAATCAGTCGAAGACAGTATTAGCTTAAGGCAATGTTCAGACTTCATTCAGCAAGCAAGGCAAGCATGGATGGATGTACAGAGTTGATCGTGTGAGGCAAGACGAGTGTACAGACTTCTTACCACATGTTGTAATATGCATATATGATGCAGTGTATAGACTTGCTGACACTTGCTGTAGTATGCATATGATGCAGTGTATAGACTTGAAGAAAGTAATTCATACACAATGATGCAATGTTCAGACTTTGATCATATTTGAAGAGCATATGCTGTACAGACTTGCTAATGAGTAATGTAGAAGATCAAGCAAGATAATGCATGAAGACCATTGTGCATACATGCTGGCAAATGGATGTACAGACTTCATTCAAGTAAGCGAGACAATGTCTAGACTTCAATGAATAGACTTCGATGAGAACAATGCATGAACATAGTGTATAGACTTGCTGAATGCCTAGCTATCGTGCGGATGTATAGACTTGTGTTATGCAGCCTAAGTATGTACAGACTTGATGAGGTGCTAAGTGACAGAGCTGGCTGTACAGACTCTGAGGAAACACAAGCAGCGTTGTATAGACTTGAAAGATGCTAGATGCACGATGTATAGACCTTAACTCAATGTATAGACTTCACGACTGATGAATGCACTGCACTGAACAATGTATGGACTTTATGAAGACGATGCATGAGACGCAGACTCTATACAGACTTGGTGTTGCGGCACTAGGCAATGTACAGACTTAGAATGCCTACAGTCTATGCAATGTATAGACTTGGTGACTCGCGTGCTGTGCATTGTGCAGACTTGAAGTCTTGCAAGTTGTGCGGTGTTTAGACTTGAAGTTGCTGCAGCTATGCAATGTGTAGACTTCCACAAGCAGAGAGATGCAGCAGATAAAATGACTAAACATGCTTTATACAGCAGATAAAATGACTGAACATCAAATGCAATGACTCACAGTGTAAGCAGATAAAATGACTGAGCATCTGAAAGATTGAACATATGAATGACTGCTAAATTGAATCAACAAGGTCTTTCATGCACACATGCATATGGTGACTTATAGTGTTTGCTATCATCAAAACCAATCATCAAGACCACAGGGGCATAACAAGTAGTGGGCCCGGTGTCCCCACCACCTATCACCTGAGAGGTTTCGACTCAGGTTTCCTTCTGCCGAGGTTCAGTGTTTTGGCGGCTGGGTGTCCTGGTTACTCGTGATCAAGGTGTGATTCCTCGCTGTCCTGGTGAGTCCTGTCCGGCTACGTAGCCGTGTTTCTTGGTTGATTGATCAAGGGTCTACCTGGTAGCCTAGATCATAGCGTGTGTGTCCTAGGAGAGGTGTTCCGAGATAGGTCGTTGGGTCCCAACTTTCTGTGGCTCGGGTTTCGAGGATCCGTTTCGGCGTGAGTTGTGTCCGACAGTCGAGGCGTCCCGACGGTGCGCAGGTTTTTAGCTGTTAGCAGTTTAGAGGGTTTTCCTTGTGTGCTGTGTTGTTCTTACTATTTTACTGCTTTACCTGCTTTATTATCTTTATATTTTATTAGATGCTGCTCTGTTTATTTTATTTTATTACGGTGGGGATCCGTGGGACCCCTACTGAGCTAATGAGATGAGGCTAGCCCCTTTCCTTTTCAGGTCGGCGTGCCTCCTCGTCATTCGGAGGCCTTGAGCAGCGTTTGAAGTCCTAGCGTCGCCAACTTGTGTTAGCCAGGGTATGCCCCAAATGTAATGCCCCAGGTTTTTCGGATCCTCGTTCATGGGTCCCGGATCTGGTTTCTCGGAGCGTCCGACTCCGGTGTGTCTAAAATTTCGTTTCGGACATCTTTTGTGTTCGGATCGGCGCGATCCGGAGTCGTTTCGGAGGCCCGGAGGCGTTCCGCGGCTTTTTCCGCGTGTGTTTTCCGATTCCCGACGTGGGTTTCGGCTTTCCCTTCGGAACCTCGTTGCGGGTGAACCGGGCCGTTCACCTAGGCGAGTGTGGTACCGTTGCGATCGGTGCGTTCCGAGGATCACGAGGGTGTGATTTTCTATTTTTCGGGATTTTTTTAATTTTCTGGATTTTCCTATATATACCCCTCACCCTCTGTCTTCCGCTCATTTCTCACTCTCACCCTCTCTCTCTTCTCCCACTCTCTCCTCTCACTCTCTCCTCTCCGGCGGCCGACGGACCGAGGCGGGGGCGAGGCGGGGCGATGCGGGCGAGGAGGACTGCGAGGATGGGTCGAGGATCGAGGCTCGAGGGCGCGGTGAAGCTCGGCCGTGAGTTCGTGGAGCGGCGAGGCTTCAACGGCGTTTTCTTCGTGGATCGGCGTCCACGGTGCACGAAATCTTCGGTGGAGGTAGGGTGATGGACCCCCAGCTCGTGCACTTTCTTTCCCGCAAGTTTCGTAGGCTACGGTGAGCCGAGCTGGCCAAACTGGGTGTTTTGGGCAAAATCCATGTTTTAGGGCTTGTGGGCCGATCTCCCGTTTCATTACGTTTCTGGCCAATCCGAGGCCATAGATGCATGCTAGGGGTTATTTGGGGGCTTCCCCTATGTTTTCCCCCTCATCCGTGCATGTTTGGGGGCGTGGCGTGGATTTTTGGGGTTTTCCCGCCGTTCTCGATTTTCCGAAATGGTCGCGGTCCACCAGAAACCGCGTTCATTGGTCGCGGTCTTGGGAGAACTGCGTTCATCCTTTGTGTTTTGGTCGAGGAGGCCTTCGAGCGTCGCGGTCGTGCGATAGACCGCTTTGGTCTAGTCGCGGTCATGGGATGACCGCTACTATCTGGTCGCGGTCCTCGGGCGACCGCTACCAGCGGGGTTGCGCGTGGCTAGTTACGGTCGTGAGGTGACCGTGACAGCATGGTCGCAGTCTCCGGTCGACCGCTATCATCTGGTCGCGGTCCCCGGTCGACCACTATCTGGTCGCGGTCACCAGGTGACCACTACCACGTTCTGGTTCCTGTTTGCGCTGTTTTGACCTCCGGTCGACCCGGTCGCAGGTTGCGACCCAGTGATTGACTTTAGGTCTCGTGAGTGTCTCGGACACCCCGTGGAGTTCCGTGACCGTGTCTTTGGGTGTCCAGAGGTTGTCCCACTTACCTCATTTTGCGTGCCGCGAGCTTAAGGGTCCAAGTGACCTTTTAGCGCTCCGATTGTGTTGTTTTGGTCTCCGGTCGACCCGGTTGTGACCCAGTGGTCGACCTCCGGCCTTGTGAGTATCCCGGACACCCCATGGGTTCTGTGTTTGTGTTTTTGGGGTGTCGGGAGGGACCGTGTTGCCTCGATTAGCGTGCCCGTAGGTGTGGTGGGTCCGGGTGACCCCACGTGTTCCTGGCTTTCGTGCTACGCTCAATCGAGTCACCGTGTATCGGTGTGCGTGCGGTGGGGTCTCCCCCGCATGTCGTGGGTTTCCTTTGGAAGGCGATTCCCATGTGGGCCATGTGCTTGGCCTTGGACTGCGAGTCCAGTTATCCGGCCTGGGGATGGAGGTTTCTCGCTTGCTACAAGATGGGAAATCGTCGTGGTGGCTTGTGTGCTGCCCTGGGAATCGTGCTTCTGTGTTTTTCGTGTGGCCCGTGTGGGTGGCCTTGGTCCCTTGCGTTCCCTTCCCGAGGGAGTGGTCTTGGTGACTCGTGAGTTGTCTCGGTACTTGTGCTACCGTGGTTTTAGACCTAGAGATTGGACTAGATTGACGGCGTTGTGCTGTTGCGTACAACGGTCTTGACCCCGAGTCTTGTGACTCAAGGACCGTTGGGTGTAGTGCATCTGGAGGACTGTCCAGAGTCCAGTGGCTTAGCGCCACTTGAGTTTTCTCGACTCTAGCACACGGTGCGTGCGTGGTCGTGGACTGTGAGTCCCGTTTCTTCTCTGACTGTGGTCACCGTGCGACGGGGCAGGTACGTAGGGTGGTCCCCGTACGTCGTCGGATTCGGACGTTATTTTCCGTTGAGTTGAGAGTCTACTCCTTCAGTGACCCTTCACTAGTCGTAGCCTACCAGTACGCGTGTGCTGGTCGCACCAGGGAGTGGTGTACGGGCTTACCGTGAGGGCGGTTTTAGACTGGTTTCCGTCGGGCCCCTCATCGTAGCCAGAGTCCGGCTGCGGGGGAAAACCAGTCAGAGGGCCAGACCTAGGACGCGTGGTCTGTGTGTGCACACGTGGTTGGGGACAGTGGACGCACGTCGACGGGCGTGACCCCAGCTAGTTACTTGTTTGTGGTTACTTGTACGGTGTTCGCGCCTCGGGTAGGACCTACCACGTCAGGCGGTTCACCTGCGGTGTGGTGTAAGACGTCAGGGGACGCTACCGGTTGTGCTTCTAGTGGGTGGTACTCCTGTCGAGTACGGAGTGACAGACTGTCAGTCTCTGTGTCTTTGACCTTCGGGTTTTCGGTCGTGTTGACCGGTGAGTTCGGTCGTTTCACCTTGGCGCGTGTGTCGGTTCTTGCGCCGTGAGACTAGTACTAGTGGCTTTACCGAGGTGGCGTCTCGTGGTGCGGTACCCGCGATCGGATGGTCGGGGTTGCACCTTGGACAGCGTGTCCAGGTTGGCTGTCCGGGGGACAGGCCTCTACGGCGTGGTTGCCGTGTGTTCTTACTTCGGTAGGTGGTTCTAGCGTGGTTCGGTAGCTTCGACTGCGTGATCGAGGTCTGCCTTCTGGCAGTAGGAGTAGCAGTAGTGCCGAGTTTTTTGACCGGCCACCGGTTTGCTGTTCCTGCTGTAGTTGTAGCTCTCCTTTCCGCTACCGCCGTTGTTTCCGGTTGGGGTTCCGCGGGATCCCTGCTGAGTCTCTGTTTTGGAGACTCATTCCCTGCTTTTCAGGTGTAGCGGTTCTTCCTCGTGGTTCGAGAGCGCGGAGCGGAGGTTCTCAGTTGCCAGCTTGCCGGGCCGAGTGTTCTCTTGGCATGTGGTACGCTTTACTGCTTTAGACTGTACTCTCTGTTGGACTGGACTCTGTTGTAGTTGTTTATTCATTTCTGTTAATTGTTGAATTGTCCTGCTTTATTTCCTATTTCTTTGTGCCTCCACACTCCTTTTAGCCCTTCCGAGCCCTCCTGGCTCGTGGGCGGCGGTGCGAGTCTCGGGTTATCGGGCCTTCCCGGTAATCGGATTCTCTGGTCGTTACAGCTGGTATCAGAGCCAGGTTGTGGACGTACATAGGAATTCAAAATATTGCAGTGATCAGAGTCCGTAAGGTCCAGTACAGTCGGCAGCTGGCTTAGGGTTTTGTGTTCGCTTTCCGCCTAGTTTCTCGCTTGAGAGCTTGAGTGCGCTGCGTGGCGCTGTGAAGGTGGTTGCTGTCCGCGGCTTTCGTGCCAGCATGGGGTCTAAGGATCGAGGTCGAGAGCCTTCTCCCTCATCGGTGGTGGCCCTGGTTGTGCTGCGTTGGGCAGAGGTTGCTGGCAGGCGTGAGTTCGTGGTGCTACGTTCGAGGAATCTGCGGCGTGGTCAGGTGGCTGGAGAGGACTGTTCGTGGTTAAGTGGCCGTGAGCGCGCTCTGAGGGAGCTGCTGTCGGTTTTGGCCACTCCAGCTTGAGATTTATCCAGCCCCTGAGGTTTTCAGGTCGTGGTTTAAGGTGGCAGAGCGGGTGTTCTGATCGAGAAGTGTGCTCCGGTGAGCGGAATGTCTTCTCGGTGAGCTGCTGATTTGTCGAGCTTGATGTCCTTGTCGTGCTCTGTGGCGTCAGAAATGACGTGTCGGTCCCGATTGCTTTATGGATTTCGAGGCAGGATTGGGCTGTGGTGTCCCAGTAAGTCTTGCTCCTGCGCTCTTGTGTGCGAATGGGGTGTGTTCGCCCTGGAGTTGGTTTGAGATGTGAAGGCTCCGCGGCGAGTTCGGGACTCGAGGATGAGCATCGGCGGTTGTTGTTATGGCTCGTGTTGCGGCTCTTGGCATGCCGTGTTGCAGTTCGAGGAATTGCAGCGGTGATGCATCGAGAGATGCTGTGATTGTGGTCCGACGTGACACTCGTCGAGTGTGTTGGAGGCGCTGACCTGATGGAAGCGATGGTTTTCCTTGGTGCTGGATGGTGCTGTTTCCAGTGTGCGTGAGGTTCGAGGTCAGGTCGAGCGTGGAGTTCTTCCGTTGGTCGAAAGTGCGCTGGTTTCTCCTTTGGTTGGAGAGATTGTGTTCGGCTAAGGATCGTCGTCTTGCATTGTGTGTTCGGATTGGTTGGCCTTGTGTGCCATGAAGTCCGTGCGAGACGTGCTCCTTATCTTGGCAGGGTGGTTGCCTGTGAGAAGTCGTGCCCATTCCCTTGTCGTGTGAGGGTGCTGGCACTGTTCCGGAAGGACGAGTGCTGGTTGGGCGGTGTTTTCTTTCTCGGCTATGCGCTCGGATTTGAGTGCGCAGCGGAAGCGTGGTGGGCCCATAATCCACTGGTTCAGGATCGTAGCGTTGGTTGCTACGGGCGGATTCCTGAGTTTGCGTTGAGCATCGGAGGATGGGTTCCTCGGTGTGAAACGTGTTGTTGCCGTGCCGTTGCTCGAGGTATTATGGTTGTTGGCACTGGCAGGATGGAGTGTTGGGGAAAAGTGCTGACTAGTGCGCCGCATGAGTACCATGTTCCTGTGTTGGAAGCCGTGTCAGGCGTCGGTGTTGGACCTGGATGAGGTTGTTGAGGATGTCGCCTGACGGAGGTCGAGGACGTGTTGGTCAGAGTCGGTGGCTTGGCGCCCGACTTGTGTTCCCAGTCGTGTCCTCGGATGAGATCATTTTTGGGGAAGTGGTCTCTGGCAGACTATGGGTCCCGGTTGACGGCTATGAGTGGCTGGTGAGCCTAACCGTGTGACCGACCACAGCAGTGTCTGTTGGTTCTACGCTCTTGTCAGATTGTGACGGTGAGATGTTTATTGCTTAGGGACCCGTGAGCACTGTTCAGGTGGTGTCCCGTGGCTCTGTGGTAAGGGCGGAATCGGGATTGGCAGGTGTCCACTTGTATTGATCGAAGGATTTGATGAGACCAGATGGATGAGTGACGCTTGTGGGCGGAGGCCTTTTGTGAGATGGGTGTCGGAGGATGGTCCTTGATAGGACGTTGGTGTCGCAATGGTTATCCCTGGTTTGGTGACCAGCATGGGATGATTCCCCTGTGAGTCTGAGTCCAGTGAGGTGATGATTGAAGACACCAGGATCCGTCATTTGGTTTCGTCGTGCTCCCCGAGAGGGTCGAGTTGGAGCGATGTTCGAGCTCGGATGCGGTGTCCGAGAGGAGTGCAGCTCGAGATGCGGCATCAGTCTGTGTGTGAGTCGACGGATGGCTTGCCGAGGTTTGGAATGTTTCCTTTGGGCCCGGTCGAGGACCAGGAAAGAAGGAAGAAGCTGAGCAAGCGGAGGTTTCCCGTTGACGAGCAGTTGGTGACCAGTGGATGGTCTTTTCAGAGACAGAAGATGCTGGTTGTTGGGGCTCGAGCGTGGCGAGAGCCGTGTGCCAGCGAGACCTTTGGTGGTTGTTTCTGTGATGTGCCTTTCCAGATGGGATCTGGACTTTGTCGAAGTTTGTCTTCTGACAAGAGTTGGCACAGTGTTATGTCCGGCTTTCGGCTTGCCATGTGTGAGGTGTTTCTTGGTGCTGAGGCGATGTTCTGGTTGCGGTCTGCGGAGAGGACTGCTTGAGCTGGTGGAGGCTCTGTTTTGGTTGCTCCCTTGAGGAGGGTGTGCGACCTGTCAGCTGGCTGCGAAGCTGATGTGCGATTTGTCTGCCGACCATTGGATGAATCGGTAGCTGTTGCTCGTGTCGAGGGTTGTGATTCCTCGGTGAGCAAGATTGTGGCTGCAGTGCCATGATGGATTCTCGCGTTGTCTGAGGTGATGCCGGACTGTGTCCTTTGGTATATGCCTGCTCTGTTGGCCAGTGTGCTCGGCGCGAGGAGCGAGGTGTTGTTTGTGATTGTAAGTCTGGCTGTGTCCCTCAGGACTGGTGTTTTCATGAGAATCGAGATTTTCGGTGCTGGGGCTCTGACAGCGTTGTCAGTTCGTTCAGTGTTCTTCCCCTGTGACTTTGTGCTTGGTCCTGAATTTCGAGGATGAAATTCCTTTAAGGGGGGAGGGCTGTAATGCCCCGGGTTTTTCGGATCCTCGTTCGTGGGTCTCGGATCTGGTTTCTTGGAGCGTCTAACTCCGTTGTGTCCGAAATTTCGTTTCGGACATCGATCGTGCAGGCTCTCTCTAGCTCTTCTTTTCTCTTCTTCTTCTTTTTCTTCTTCTGCTGCTTTCTGCCTCACTTCTTCTTCACTCACAGTCTCGATCAGCCCTCTTCTGTTCTTCTCATTCGTCTTCTTCTGAGGAAGACATCTTCTATATATATATAGCAGCAGCTTAGGGCGTGTGCTTTCCACTTCTCCCGCCCAAGTGATGCTACCACGTGTCAGCATCTCAGCTTCTTGGATCACGTGCCAGGTGCCCACCTTGACTCACGTGCCCAGACACATTAACCTCGTCCAACAATCCTGTCAGTTAATCAGTCGAAGATAGTATTAGCTTAAGGCAATGTTCAAACTTCATTCAGCAAGCAAGGCAATCATGGATGGATGTACAGAGTTGATCGTGTGAGGCAAGACGAGTGTACAGACTTCTTACCACATGCTGTAATATGCATATATGATGCAGTGTATAGGCTTGCTGACACTTGCTGCAGTATGCATATGATGCAATGTATAGACTTGAAGAAAGCAATTCATACACAATGATGCAATGTTCAGACTTTGATCATATTTGAAGAGCATATGCTGTACAGACTTGCTAATGAGTAACGTAGAAGATCAAGCAAGATAATGCATGAAGACCACTGTGCATACATGCTGGCAAATGGATGTACAGACTTCATTCAAGCAAGCGAGACAATGTCTAGACTTCAATGAATAGACTTTGATGAGAACAATGCATGAACGTAGTGTATAGACTTGCTGAATGTCTAACTATCGTGCGGATGTATAGACTTGTGTTATGCAGCCTAAGTATGTACAGACTTGATGAGGTGCTAAGTGATAGAGCTGGCTGTACAGACTCTGAGGAAACACAAGCAGCGTTGTATAGACTTGAAAGACGCTAGATGCACGATGTATAGACTTTAACTCAATGTATAGACTTCACGACTGATGAATGCATTGCACTGAACAATGTATGGACTTTATGAAGACGATGCATGAGACGCGAACTCTGTACAGACTTGGTGTTGCGACACTAGGCAATGTACAGACTTAGAATGCCTGCAGTCTATGCAATGTATAGACTTGGTGACTCGCGTGCTGTGCATTGTGCAGACTTGAAGTCTTGCAAGCTGTGCGGTGTTTAGACTTGAAGTTGCTGCAGCTATACAATGTGTAGACTTCCACAAGCAGAGAGATGCAGCAGATAAAATGACTAAACATGCTTTATACAGCAGATAAAATGATTGAACATCAAATGCAATGACTCACAGTGTAAGCAGATAAAATGACTGAGCATCTGAAAGACTGAACATATGAATGACTGCTAAACTGAATCAACAAGGTCTTTCATGCACACATGCATATGGTGACTTATAGTGTTTGCTATCATCAAAACCAATCATCAAGACCACAGGGGCACAACAATCTCCCCCTTTTTGATGATGGCAACACTATGAGTCACACTGACTCAAGTCAAAGCATTCTCCCCCTTTGACTTCAGCAAAAAGACATTAGTTTGAGAGAGGAAAAATAAGCAGATATGAAACAATTGAAAGAACATTTCTCCCTTTATCTACATGAAAGCACATTCTCCCCAAAGAGCAATATGACTCAAATCAATTTCTCCCCTTTTATTTTTTTTTTAAAACAATCATGCAGAGGTATGAATGCAGAGATGCAGATGCAGCAAGAAATGTAATACTTCCCCCTAAGAATATGAAAGCAGGGTCACAATTGATATGAACATGATTCAATATGAGAAGGAAGCTCCCCCTGAATAGATACCAATTGATATGCATCTGTTGCATTTCTCCCAATTGATGTGGTTGAGATGGAGACCACAGTGGCATTCAAGGGTAAGTTCAGGTCAATGAACCAAGGACAGTTAGGAGAAGAGTTTCAAACACAAGAAGTTCAAAACAAGATTTTCAAGGAGATATCAATCTCATAAATCCAAAACATAATTTTTCAAAGTCTTCCATTATAAGAGCTTATGAATAAATTTTATTGATCAGCATGGTTTAAGCATGATGTATACAAGGTTTATCAATAAAATTCTGTATTGATATCTAAAACCAAGGTTTAATAAAAATGAACCAAGCCCTCATAATTCTATCTTGATTATCCTCCCTTTCTCTTACACAATCAAATCTATTGACTTCTTTCAGAAATACATGCACTAGTATTGAGATCAAGCAATTATGAAGTCATGAGATTTTGTCTAGGGTTATAACAATTTGATTTTTGCATCATATTCAAATATTGTAATTTTCATGCTACAAATTTTATGAGCACTCTAGTTCAGTGTACACTTTGTAACTAGAGAATATACCTTGATCAGAGGCCAATATCCCTAAGCACTTAGTGTGACTAACAGTCATGCTTTATATGAACATAGGTAGCATTTACACATCATGACACACTGCAAATCATTTCTTTGATGAGTGAGTTGTATTTCTCAGTGTGCATGCCATTGCTCTGCCTGATTAACAATCATTCTTAAGCAGAGTTAACTATGGCACCTCATGACACAGTCCTTTGGACATGTGTTTCTCAGTGACCAAAGTCATTACTCTGACTGAAAGTAACCCTTTAGACAATTCAGACAAACTCATTTGCTCCAAGTCAATAATAATTTCATGTACTTAACTAATTAAAGCCATGTATTCAATAGTACAGTTTTCAGAAGGTTTTACAAGGCACATCATGAGATAGTTGGTTAAGGTTTATTAAACATGATTCAGATATTTTTAAGAGAATTACAGATAAACTCCATGAATACATTAAACTTAAACCACATGAGTTATTTCAGACATTCATAAAACCGTATAATAGAAGATTCCTAGTTCAAGTGTTTTCAGCTTTATGATCGATATAGTCCCATTGAAATCTTCATGAAAAACTGATAGAATTCTGAAACCAAATGATAGAAGATATTTTGAAGCTCAATGTTTTCAGAATATGATCAAGGTTTGTCAACAAAATCAATAAGGAAGGATATGCAATGAATTCTGACAAGTGTATGCATTTGACAACCTACATGCAATGCATTGACTTCCCCTCACAATATGCATTCAGTCAATCTTTTTGGCCTTTTCAATGTAGTGAAATACAATGGTATTAACTACATGTATGCAAAGACATGCAATGACTCAACATTGATTGCCATGCAAAGACATGCAATCAACTACCCCTGAAAACATGCAATGTTTGCCATGAAAATTGAACATTTGGATTTGTGATTCATGCTCATTCAGACTGCCCTATCAAGCACTATGACCCATGGTACTAGGCGGAGACCCTGGTCTAAAAGACCATCTCACACATAGTAAAAGCCTCCAGACAAATTTTTCTGCTTTTTAGTGGCTTACTATTTAATATACCATAAAGATCAATCATGATAATTCAACATGCAGTCCTATATGCAATCCAGATTTTCAGTGAGCTATGCAACTGAAAGATTTCAAACAACATTCATATACAGTTCAGATTTTCAGAAGTTGCAATTTATTTTCAGAGATTATGCATATCAACAATTATCAAACAACTGCAATTGGCATATGTATGCATCAGATGCAGACAACCCTTTAAACTCATATATGCACAGAACGCTCAGCAAGTGCATGATCAGAAACTAATGCAAATGGCAGATGATGAATGAATATGCAAAAATAGATTTAATGTGCTATGCAGTAAAACTAAAAACAGGAAATGTAAGTAATTTACCTGAAAAGTTCAGGAAGGGGTTTTCATTCTTGAGTGCCTTGGATTAATCCCCTCTTTATTAATCAGCTTCCAAGGCACACCTGCAAGTTAGCAAACTATTTTGCACACATAGGCACCCAAGAAGTCTTGGGTCCTGACATGACAGTATCACTTCTAGCAGGTTTTCTCAGCACATTTTTAACTTGATGATCATTAAATTTCATCAGAGGATAACCATCCATCAAATGTCCAGATTTGCCATAATGCTGGCAAGAAGCAGCAGATTTCTGATTTGATTTATGCACATTCTTATTAGCATGAATTCTATGTGCATATGCATGAACCTTTTTGTTAACAGAATAAAAATTCTGTTTACCAAAACTAGTTTGGTTTTGATATCCTGCCAGCCAACAGGTTGCAGCCCTGTGACCTGGCTTTCTACAGTTATAGCATGAAACAGACTTTCTGTTAAAGATAAATTCAGGTTTATCAAAAAAATTTCTATTTGCAGGGAATCTACCAGATTTATAGTTAGACTTCCTTCCCTGAGCATGCCAACATTCAATGGCCATGTGCCATGTCTTTCCACATTCAAAGCATGAAATAGAATTTCTTCTACCAGCATTCAACCAACATTCAATGGCCCTATGGCCTGTCTTTCCACAGTTGAAACATGCAGAATATTTTCTATTTACAGCAAATTTATTCCTATCAACATCATTATGGTTTGCAGGGAATTTAGCATGATGTGAAAAAGATATTTTCTTACCATTTGTAAACCAGCATTGTGCAATGCTGTGTCCTAGTTTGCTACAGTGTAGACATTCAGTTTTCCTTTTCTGAGGTGAAGGATTTTTATCATGAAATCTCCTAGCATTCATATCATCCTTCTCCATCAATTTACAATCATGCATCAAATGACCAAATCTATGACAGTAATGACAGATCATTTTCTTTTTAGATGCATGTGAGTGTGTGTGAGGACTGTGATCAACATGCACTGATGTATCCTTTTTATTTATTTTCTGTTTTCCAGTCCTTTTCTGATTTTTATCCTGTTTTTCTATTTTCTTAGCCTTGTACTGAGTTGGAGATGGGTTAAAAGGCTTTTCCTGTTCAGAAGATTTAACAAAAACAGTTTTCAGGTTGGTTCCATCAATCTTCCTCATAACTGGATCGTAACCCAGTCCCTCTTTCTTAAAATTAACCTTCGTTCCCAGCATTTTCTGAACAATGGGATGTTTGTCTTTAGAGGCTGTGGCTACATTTGAGGCATTTACAAATGATGTTATCAACTTGCTCTGAAGCTCTTTTTTGTTGATCTTATTGTAGCCCAGCCCTTCCTTCCTAGAGTTGATTTTTATACATAGTAGCTTGTCTAGGTTTTTCTGCCCATCAACAAACTTTGACAGAGAGTTCCTCAAGTCTTGGATTTCATCTTCTAAAGAGGTAATGTGTAACTCGTAACTGACAATCTCTTGCTCACTGCAATTCATAGCTTCATTCAAAACTTTGTTAGCAGTTTTATATTTCTCAACTTCCTGTTCTAGATTACTCAGTTTATCAGAATCTTCAATGCAAACGGTTGTTCCTCTTTCTAAGGCTAGATGAGCACTTTTAACTTCTCATTTTCTTTAACCAAAGTATCATTTTGAATTAACTCATCAAGAAGAATCTGGTCATCTTGAGATACTTTTGGATTATTTGGAGTTTCATACTCCCTTTGCAAGTTTTCAATGTTTTTCTGCAACTCCATGTTTACAGATTTTATGGCATCAGATTTTTCAATCAGCAATGTGTTCTCCTTTTCAAGTTTCTCTAATTTTTCTTCATTTTCTTTAACAGATTTTCTAAGGCCCTCTTTGATAGCGGAATAAGTTACGGAGAATATCTTAACCAATGTTTACTTATTCCAAAGAAAAGCTATGTTTGCTTTGATAAGAATGTACCATAACCCAGGTTACCCATAGAATAACCTCCCTTGTTCCATCTACTTTGACAAGAATTCCTAATAATTGTAGATAGGTTAAGAGTGATTTATATGTCTATACAACTCAACTCAAATAAAAAGATAGACATTGCTTGTGTGGCTAAATCGGAATGCATCTCGAACGCGGATACGATTTAACGTAACCCAACAACACTACATATAAAATTTGTTTCTCGTTTGACGCAAATTTACATGAAACTTGAATCTCTTTTTTTGCCGATAAACATTCAAAATACTGCGTTCTCAACACATAAATCCACTCTAGCAAAAAAAATAATATTTTTTCCATCTCCAATCAACAAACAAATGTGCATAAAGTCAACATTTTGATAATCAACAAGGCATTGCATTAAAATTGGGACATAAATTTACACAAGCAAATGTTGAATCCACTGTCACAATTACATATACATAAAATAAAAAATATCAGGCCATTTCATTGTGCACCATATTTTACAGCCCCTACATTGCAGTACTTGAATACACAAGATTATATAATCTCTTTGTCGAACGCCATGTCGAGGCGACCACCTTTGGACTAGAAACCGTTGGTCTTCGAGCCGAGGAACTTGTCAGGAATAGATGAGAGGACGACGACGCGGGATGAGACATCACGGACAACTGGAGCTTCTTGCATGGGCCAGGACAAGGCATCTTCGGATTCCCTCTTCTACATCCAGATGCACAAACAACTGTACGGAGTGATCAGATCTGTACTTCATTTGCCACCTCGGGTGTACCATATAACCACAATAGAAAGTCTCGGATACTATGGGATCGGAATTCAAGTAATCAGAACAAATTAAAAGCGCAACAATTATAGACAACCATTTGTATACGCAATATGCCTCGATGCGATAAGAAGTTGCATTTTTCATACCTGCTTACAACCAAAGTTGGAGAGGGCAGTGGAAATCATAAATTCCCCAATGTCAGACGCTAAACCAATATCGTGTCTTACCTCACGTGTGACCCTCAACCTGTAATTACTAGCATGGGGGAAAGAGTGCAACCTTGATATATTACAAACACAAAGCTCCATACTAGAGTTCCAAACACCTGATATACCAAATGGCGGCCTCAGCCTCCACAAAAGTCATGTTACAGTTTGGATAAAGAGTGCAGAGATTTTTGAATGTCCATTTAAATCAGCATGCCCACAACAAAAGAAATGGCCATTTACTCACCAGAAACATGCAGAGAGCTGACAGAGTAATATTGAGAAGAACATAGCCAACAACAAAAGTTAATTGCGTGCGTAATAAAGCTTGCTTGAAAGCTTAAAAAAATTTACTCACCCCACGTGATAGATTTACTGAGAATAAGTAATTTTACCCAGCCAGCCTTGTTGACAACCCAACGCCCAAATAATTGCATTATCTAAGCCTGTAACATCCCAAAATTGTAGCCAATTAAATGTAACCATGTATTGGTTGCTATGATAATGTTATGAAACAAATGTACATACATACATGAAACAAATATCTGAAGCCCTGGAAATATATGTTAGGAGCCAAACCAAGCAATGATAAGGGACATAATAACAATACCATGAAATGTTTAAGTTCCCATCCAATTTGAGCACAAACAGCTTGGAGTGCTGGTTGCGGTTAATACTTTCCCATTGCAACATGAAGATATACTAACATGCAACTTAGGGAGGTTATACAGGCACAGCAAGAGTCGCTTGAGTCTACGCAAACAACATGAAAGGAAAATTACCAATGTTGAAGGACAATTTGTGAAGATCTTGCTGCTGCCAGTTTCATCTCCAGGCTACAGATTGCATTATCTAATGTTCTGGGTATCCAGCCATGTACAGACGATCAAAGCATGTGAAAATGATTGATTATACACGTTCACAAAATTATCATAGCATTTGTCACTGAATGAAACTGTAAACAACATGCATATTGAGGAAAGTAACAGAAAACTCTAATGGCTCCCGGCCTGGCAATTGGTACCAAGCAAGAATTTGTAACATATTAGATCCCTGGCATTGTGACACCTGATCCATGTACCACCTGCACCCTGAACTATGTTCACCTTCAGACACAAGCACATTACAGATGCTGAAGGTACGGAAGGAGTAACAACTGAAAGATAACATAACCATAATTTTTCTTAGCATATCAGGGTCCATACATCAGCAGATATTCAAGATTTCTGCCATTCAAGTACTCACATTCTTCATGTATTTGAAGCAAGCAAGTCCTTAAAATTGCACATACGTAGGTATTCAAATCTTCTTCCACATGTCAGTCAAGTAGAATGCCTTGTTGTTGCATACCCTTGATGTAGCAGTAAGCCGGATGACAATATGAATAATTGCCAAGACATATTCAGATGAACATTTTCCACATTTGCTCTGCAAGACCCACATTCACTGTAATTGGCCATTGCAGATGTGAGGGAATGTCGAGAACACTCACATCTGTAATTTTAACTGTAACTGTCACTATAAGTGGACATTACTCTGGCAGAAATTAGGAGTGCTCTATTTTTCCACTGTCAACTGACCACACAATAAGAATAGGGCTGAGAAAAGGATGTTTTGCGAAAAGTAAAGACACAAGAGGGCTCAGACTAATATGAACAGTCACATCATTGCAAGGGGTTTAGAGACATGGAGAAGGCTCGGACTTGGACAGTCATAGCATTGCAAGGGGTTGAGAGACAAGTCAGCCCTCATCATTTAAACCTATCACAGCATATGTGCTTTGAGGAACCTCCACAGCTGTGTGAAGTTATGTGTTGCTGACATTACCAATCACCCACCAAGACAATGCCTTTTCCATCACAAGAATTATGTTCATTGCCCTTCACGCCCTCTACCCGCTCTTGCTACCATGAACTGTCATAACATTGCAAGGGGTTGAGAGACAAGTCAGCCCTCACAATTCAAAGCTATCACAGCATATGTGCTCCGAGGAACCTCCACAGCTGCGAGGTTATTCACTATGTTGCTGACTTGTCATTTTCAATGCATTATTTACTCATCATTGCCCTTTAAGCCATCTTCCCATCCAACTACCCAACTGTATGAGAAGCTAGGGTTGGGAGGCTTTGGCCTGCAAAAAAACTTTACACAAAGAACGGTTGAAATGTAAATGAAAGCCAAATACTAATTAAACACAGCAACTATAATGAACCATGTTAAACCTACTACATAAACAAACTACATTTCAACCGGGAAATTGTTCAAGTACAAAGCAAGCAATAACAGAACTAAAGTTAATGTTCCCAATGTACATGTTTTAGGAAAGTAAAGTCATCCTACATACTAAATCTCATGCCAACCCCCAAAGCATATCAGCAATGACATTCCTAAGGTGCTCTCCTGCAGCAACCTGTTGGTGGCCGATGGATGATACAGTGGGAACTTCCTGATCATCAATATCATCCCCTTCCACATCTTCGTCACCAACACGATTGAAGTACCAATCATACCCTTGTTCACGACGTATGAAGTTCTGCACCACACAACATGCAAGGACTATCTTGATTTGTGTCGGCCAAGGGTACATGTTGCCTTCACGCAAAGTATGGAAACGCATCTTCAATACCCCAAATGTGCGCTCCACCACGTTCCTCAATTGCACATGACGATGATTGAATTTTTCCTTCTTATTTTCGTAAGGCACATTCGCACGACCACGGAATTGTGCCAGATGATACTTCACCCCCCTATACGGTGCCAAGAAAGACGCAGAATTTCCATATCCAGAATCCACTAAATAATACTTCCCTGGCGGTAAAGAGAAACCCCCTTCATCTAAAGCCCACTTTAGCACCCTCATGTCAGCAGCCGATCCTTCCCAACCAGCACACACATACTGGAAAAGCATATCAAATGATACAGCCGCCATTACATTTTGTGTAATGCATTGCTTACGGTTGCAGAACCGATCATGCTCTGAAATTGGTACGTTTGCAGGAATGTGTGTGCCGTCTATGGCACCAATGGCGTCCTACAAAAAAAAATTGTGTTGGTAAGTTCAAGGTACCGATGTACTGGGGATGAATGAGTACGTCAAAAGATCTCACCTTAAAATATGGATAGAAGCGTTCTTTGCCACGAATGTAGGGATGACACTCGTGAGCTTGTGTAGGTGTGGGTAGTTCAATATATTCATCCCTCAATTCGTAGATGGCACCGATGACTTTATTTACATATGTACTGATTGTTTGAGAGGAATGTTGAAAGTGCTCACATAAGGCACCACTAGACACCCCATGACCAGTGGCATATAAGAACATAGCCAACTGTTCAGCAGCAGATACATATCTTGAATCCTTTAATAAACCACGGCCTACCAAGATGTCAGTCAATCTTGTAAACATAGTTGGATGCATCCTGAACATCTTGTAACACCTCTGCCCATGTCCATTGACAATATTTGTCACCCACATTTGACCCGCGTGGACTGATGAATGCATACGTCGACGAATAGGTGGCGGCATTTCATCATGGTCCACTTGTTGAAGAATGGCCTCCTCAATGTTGTTGATCATCTCATCATCATCCGTGAGAAAGTCCAGTAGAATGCGATCAAGATCTACACAAGTGGCCAAGCATTTCCATCACCATTGCAACACGATTTGTTGATGAAATCATTATCCATTAATAAATTGGCTGGTACATGCTTTACTAACCGCAAATAGAGATAACACTAGTACATAAATGCTGAAAACATCGGGACTTGTGAAAGAGTTTAGCCTACGTAGTCCCCACCTTAAACAACACAACTAGGAGAGTAACTAAAATACACAAGAGCAACACTACTAGAATACTCAATAGGACGATAACAGTACAAGACACGGTGTACCCTTGTGTCCTCTGTTCTAGCAGTGATTGGTTCATTGCTGGATTAGGTGACATGGGATTTGCAGAAGACGTAGGCATGCGCCTTGAAATGACTTGGGACTGATCAATAATATGTGTATGCCCCCTGTTGTCAAACCCATTTATAATAGCCTTGTGTGCATCCTCTAGTGTGTGAAAACCCTTGTAATGAGTCCCAGGATATCCATTGACCTGGGCAAAACATTCAGGCCAGCTGTAATAAATACCGGGTTCTCGCCCAACCCACACTACATAGCATTTGTATCTTCCCATTTTCCAAACTTAAATTGCCTGCACGTAAGAGATTATGAAAGACAATAGATGTGACTATGATATTAGGGTACGAAATTGGATGAGAAGGTCCACTAAATGTGATAAGCAATTAGATGGGACAGCAAGTAAGTTCAAATTACAACGCATGATAAGGTCCAACACGTACTACATAAGCAAGTAGAAGAGACAACAACATAGTTTTAAATTACAACGCATGATAAGGTGGGGTTGGGGATTCAACCAAATTGCAGAAGTGCATGACAGACGTTTACATCATGTGAACTAACACCCAGTCAATCCTGTCTTCTTCGGGCAGCTCCAGAAATAATTTCCTATTTATTGGATCCTTGAATAAATCTGTTGCTCTGAGATACGTGGTTCGATCAAGGCTTGGATCTGCCTTCAGTATTTCGATACATGCTCGCATGGAAGGGGTGTCATCGGCCATGTGGAGGGCAGATGTACGGTCACCTCGTAAGAGCCTCACCAACTCGCTCCTATTGTGCATAGCCCCGGCAAAATTGTTTAATGCCTCATCTCCAAGCTTCTTTTGACGAGTCTTCTTACCAGAGCTATGTGTGTTATTGGCCGGTGTAGAAGTACCTTCTTCCTCCACATCCCTACTTATAGGAGGTGTGTTAAATGCAGGTCTTGAAGGTTGTGCGTATTGAGACACATTCATAGTGTCAGTAATGTTATCAAGCCCACCAACATCTATTCCACCACCTAAAGCACTCAAAAAATCATTTGCATGCACTTCCATAGGTTGCATTACTTGTCGGGGCCGTGAGGCATCGGCGTCCAACCCCCTTGCACAGCTTTTCCCACAGAGATAGTCCATCTCACGCAAGAAGAGAAAGGGTTTTCCTCTAATTAACCTAAACTCCGATCGAGTCTGAAAAAAATAGGGTTTGGAGATGTCACTATTATAAAATTACTTTAGCTGAGGAATGTAAACTGGATAATTAACCGCGTAAGTGATAAAATACCTGAATTATTTCATCCCAAGCCCCTTCATATCCGGGAACAGGGACATTGTTCACACTGTCCCACCCCCATCCAGATTTATTCCGCAACTCATCAACAATACCATAAATCTTTCTAATTGTCTTCCAACGGTTGTTTAATTGGTGCCGGTCGTAGTTCAGGTTACACGATCGATTAAACATCGAGACTATCTCAGCCCAACAATGGGGCTTGAACATACCAGAAGAGTAATTATTCTTATCATATTGCTTGATCAATAATTGAAGGAGAACCCTATCCTGAGCCGTAGTCCAATTCTGCACACGGGCCTTAACTCTAGTGGTTCCAGAGTCATTTGGAATTGCTCCTAATATTAGTAAATAAATCATATAGAGGAATTTAGTTATAGAGAAGGGTGGATATTTTACATGAATTAATTGCAGAACAACAAGTATGCAATAATACTTAAACCATGCAGAGTTGATGGTACTTACCATATGTAGACATAGTTAATCTCCTCTTCCTCTTCAAGCTGGTTAATTATCCATGACACAAAAAGTAGACAATAATTAGATATGATAATGTGAACATGGCAATGACTTTACACTTCTATGTTAATGAACAGGCAGACTTAAATTCACTGTCAAATAAAAGGCATATACCCTATAACATCAGAAAACAGCTATCAGCTGGCTGCCTATATGAGTTAAATTGGCATAAAGGCCATGCGGCAATATCAAAATTGTGAATGAGGAGAGGCCTTATACAAGCAATTTCAAAATAGATAATAATTAGATACGATAAAGTGAACACATCAATGAGTTTTCACTCATATGTTAATGAACAGGCAGACTTAATTCACTGTCAAGTAAGAGGCATATATCATGTAACATCAGAAAATAGCTATCAGCTGGCTGCCTGTATGAGTTAAATTGGCATAAATACCAACATTCTTCTCAAAATTGTGAATGGAGAGAGGTCTTTTACAAGCAGTTTCAAAATAGACAATTTTTGATTTGTCATGTAGAAATAGTCAATTTGTGATTTGTCATGTAGAAATAGTCATGTGAATGGAGAGAGGTATTACCCAACAGAGGGTTAATAATGTAGAATCTTACAACCAACAAGGTCAACATAATAACAAAAGCAGCTGCACATAAACAACACACTCAAAATTCAGGTTCACTAAAATGTAGAAGAAATGTAACACACCAACGAAGCACAGTAAAAAGGTCATTTGTCAACCTGGGTCAACCAGAGATTTACAGTTTTCAGAGCTTTGGAATATAATATGTTTGTTACTTCAGCACACAGAAGCTGGAGAATATTTGGTATAGTTGCCAACCATCTAGGAATTACCTCGGTGGTGTTGCCAACAACAAATAGTCATTCTTATAAGTCAATAGATACTAAAATGAGGGAGAGAATGAGATTGTGGATTAAATCTTATTTCGTAGGGGTATCTCAGGGAGTAATGCAAACTAATGAGAAGCACGAAAGTATTGAAATAATGCAGGAACATAAACAATAAAATAAAGTTGTTAACAGAGAAAGTATAATATATGCCACATCAGTGAAGAAAATTTATCTGGAAAATCTGGATCTACTGTCATGAGTGTAATCATCCACAGTCCACATTTCTAGCAAATGCAACATCATAGACCAAATTTCCTAATTTATCGGACCATTTTGTCAATAATGTGGGACTACCAATTATAATGATTTAAGAATGTACTTTAATCTAGAGTGTGTAGCCTTAATTACAACTTCAAAATGCAGTCCCGACAACAGCTATATGAATAAAGTCATTTCATGGAAAATGCTATGTACAGCTATTCGTAAACCCATAAAATCTATCAAATGAAAGTGAAATACTTATCATTCTAGAAAATGAGTAGCCTTATATGAAAGAGAAGAGAGAAACACTGCCGACATTGTATTAGGTTTAACTTATTGTTAGAATTAACAAATTAGTCAAAACTAAAAGTTAGTCAAGCTGACAATGTAAATGAAGTCATTGCTATTCTACCAAAACCTAACAAAGATTGCATTCACTAGCATCTTATTTAACATAACAAGTTTAAAAAAATACTGTGACAAATTATTATTCTACCAAAACCAAACAGGTTAGCGCACTTCCTGAGGTATAAAAGAAGCCACTCTGTAAGATCCACGATATTATTGAGGCATAAAAATGAGGCACCAGGAGTTGCAGGCCATTATCAGGGATCATACGGAGGTCCAAATAGTTGGATAATTCAGATCAGGTGCATAGGTGAACGAGTAGGAAGGTAGTATGCAAACCAACATAAAAGCAAAATGGGAACCCTCTTCAATAGGAGAGGGAAATCACAGCAACAAGGATGGGATGTGAAGTTACATGCGTGATATTAACTTCCGGTTACAGGAGATCATACCGAGGTCTTATTTGCAGTATTGAAAATCAGATGCCCAAATGAATCAGCGCAAGGGAAGAATGCGAACCAGAGCATGGTAAAAAGGAGGCAAGGGGAAGACACATCGCAGGGTTGTAAAAAGCACAACAAGCAGAGACAAAGCAATGTCGAATGAGTAAAAAAGATCAGGACAGAAGGAACCAGTGGCGGCAAGGGGCCGAGGAAGATGCAGAAGAGACACGCTCGGTTGGCGCTGGAGAAGCCACCGCTTCTGGAAAGGATGCTGGGGATGGGCATTGCATCGGTGACGAGGAGTTAAAATAGGGCAACATCGTCGAACACTATAGGCTCACATGCGGCAGTGGTAATCTGTCTGATTGAAACCCTCTCCGCAAAAGGTGGGTACGGGGAGCAGAAAAAGTGGAAGGGCGCCAACCCCAGTCACACGATCTGGGCGAGTACAGAAGATTGCAGAGGTGATTCGACGCAAGAGTGCAGAGGGTATTCGAACCGAGGAGGTGGACGAGCAGTAATGGCCGTTGTTGACTGCCTCTTCCTAAATCGAAACAGCAGAGCGTGGGAGCGCGGCCTGCAACAGACGACTAACATGGCGGTGAGGGCAAGACGGCCAGATCGGGGCAGCGATAGCGAAGGCGTCGAGCAGGGAAGAGGTAGCCGACGACGGAGCGTGCGTTGCAGGCCAACAGATGGTCCACTGAGGCTATTGCGGAGGAGGGCGACATGGAAGAGGTAGCAGAGGGTAGGGTTTCGGAGGAGGACGACAAGCAATACTTGCACGAGAGGGTGGGGTTTAGGCATATTCCACCCAGCAGATGGCATACGGTAACCCGAGTTAATGCAGTGCCCGAGACACTTAACCAGCGCAACGGAGAATATGGCGATTTCGCTACCAAATCGAATAGCACAGGTCAAGCCGAGTTACCCCCCCTTGTTCCGCTATCAAAGAGGGCCTAAGAGAGTCATTTTCAGATTTTAGCTTGTTTAAATATGAGTTCACACTTTCAAAATTTTTCAGCAATTTTTTATACTGGTCATGATAGTTAACAAGAGTCTGATTATCATTATTTGAACTGAGTTTCTCTTTGAGTTCAGATATCTCATTTACATGATCTTGATTCTCAAATTTTAGCAACAAAATTTATTTTTTCAGCATTTGAAAATCAGACATACAAACATCATGAACATTTTTCAATTCAGTACAATTTTTACATGGAGAACTTGAACTATCTAACCCAGTATCTGTGAGCGACGTCACGCGGTTCGGGGAAGAGCGGAGAGGGCGCGGAGCGCGTGCGGGCTCCTCTTTTCTTTCTTTTGGGTGTTTGTTGCTGCAACACAGAAATAAGAGAAGAGAGAGAAGGGGCCACCACGGGAGATTGCTCCGGCGGGGCGAGCGGGACAAGTGTGATATAGCAAAATATGGGGTAAACGGCCATAGCGGGAAGTGACTCGCCGCGGCCTCGGGGGGACGGGAATGGTGCAAAAATTAAATAACAAGAATTGAAACGGCCATTGGGGAAGTGACTCGCCGCGGCCTCGAGAATATGAACAGATAATAAGATGACAGAATATAGAGAGAATACAAAGAGCGGGAATTTAAACGGCCATTGGGGAAGTGACTCGCCGCGGCCTCGAGAACACGAATAGATAAGAATATAACATATAAAAACGGGAATTTAAACGGCCATTGGGGAAGTGACTCGCCGCGGCCTCGAAAATAAGATGTGATAGCCAGGGGCCGAAAGACCCCAAAATAAGAAAGTGATCGCGCCTACCTCAAGAGCGGGAGATGGCGGGTTGCTTCTTCCTCTCCCTCCGGCCGGCCGACGGAGAGGACTTTCCTCGGCTACCCTTGCAAAACAACGACAAACAAATGACAAGTTGATTAGAAAGATGGAGGTGTAGTATTCAAATCCTTGCGATAAAAATAACGAAATGATGGCAAGACACACACCTGGTTGGTGTTATCTTTTAAACCCCTCTCGGACTCGAGTAGGAGGAAAATGAGATGATGGATGCAAGAAGTATAAAAGAAGAGGCGCCCTTATGAAGGGGGATAGAGGATGTGAGATGATGAATGCAAAAGAACTACGAAGAGAAAGGGGAAGAAAAGGCTTATTGGATGAGCCGAGGGTGAAATCCGGCGGAGCTCCGGCAGCGTGGGGACGACGTGGAAGCGCGGTGGATGAAGACGACCTTCCTCTCGCGAGCGTGAGCACCCGAGAAGCCGGCAGAATCTCCACCTACAAAAGAACCCACGGGTTAGAAAATGACTCCGTAGCCTCTGGGCTCCGGCAGCCTATCGGATCACTTCTGAGCTCTCCCAGAACTGAGGGGGTGGGCCTCTATTTATAAGGCTCCGGAGGGTGGAGGCATCCAGGACCCTGGACACCTCCATCAGGGCTGAAATAATATTTTATTCTATTTTTATATATATATTTTTTAGAATACTTTTATGGAGGCGTCCAGGGTCCCGGACGCCTCAAGCAGGTCCACCGAAAACCGACGACGGTCGCACGCGGTTTGGCACAACGCGTGGTTTTGTGAGCGGCGCCTCGTGATTCAGAAATGGGCGCGTCCAGCTGACTGGACGTCTCTAAAATTTAGATTTTTTCACACACGACAAACCGTCGTTCGGTGGGCGGCGCCCGTGAGGGTTTTGATGGAGGCGTCCAGAGGCCTGGACGCCTCCATAAATATATTATTTTTTATTTTTTTTGTCTTTTATACCAGGGCTGGCATTTTAATTTTTTTATTTGTTTTTATGGAGGCGTCCAGGGGCCTGGACGCCTCTATTAAAATATATATATATTTATTTATTTATTTGTCTTTTTTTATGCCAAGTGGCATTTTATAAATATTTATTATTATTAGTTTTTATGGAGGCGTCCAGGGGCCTGGACGCCTCCATTAATATATATATATTTTTATTTATTTTTGGGCCCTGAGAAAATAATAAAATAATAAAATAAATTTAAAAGATGGGGGCGTCCAGGGGCCTGGACGCCCCCATTAAGACCCACCCGGGTCCTCAAATCAGGCGTCGGCGACCGCCCGGTAGACCCCCTTCTTGATTCCGGAACCTCCTGATGCGTCCGACTGGTGTTGATGCCGTCCGAATGCCGTGACGAGACGATTCCGGATGCCAAAAAAGGCAGAAGAAGACCCGAGAAAAGGAAGCACTCGAGTGATTCAAAATGCGTAAGCCGTTGCGGGGCGTTGTATAGTAATATGAGACTTTCTCAGGAGGCGTCAAGAATGGCGTGTCTACAGCTGCCCCGCCTTGGCGTCTGCTTTGCAAGGGAGCGACACGTAGTGGAATGGTATCGAAGTGGAGTGGAGTGAAGTGGGAGCGGACTGATAAGTTGATGCCAAGGTGTGATGAGACACGCTTTTGACGTTACTGTTTGGAATCTTTCCTGGAGTTTCAATGAGGTGACCTTGAAGACGGTCTTTCAAACATTGACGATTGCTTGGACGGAGATCAAATAAGGGAGGGTGAGATGTGCGCTCAGGCACGAAACAAAAGGAGACCAACTTCTCGGTGTGGAAGTACCTGGGTCATAAACCGGAGGTTTCACCTTTGGGGAGCGGTTACCAGCCAATGTGGAAGTGTTGCGGCCAAGGTGGGTCAAAAAAAGTAAAGGAATATCTGAGGGTCTGTCCAAACAAGGGTCTCCTTTGGAAGAGCAGCGTAGGGCTGTCTCAAGGAAACTCAGTATTTCATTCGGAGTGGAATATCTCATATTTGTGGGAATTGGAGCACAACGGCTTTCACAATCGAATCACTTGAATGATCTTCCGCAATAAATCAAAGTCCTATATGAATGCATGCTGGGTTCAAAGAAAAATTTAAAACAAACTAAAATAGAAAATAGCCAAGGATAATATTGTCAACTTGTGAAGAACGGGTCAGGATACCGACCCGGTGAGCTGATACTGGGCTGGGGCCCGTTTATCCGCGTACCAACTCACTGAATGGAACCGTCGTCCCTATTCTATCACAAATTGACGGCCTATCCGTACAACCCAAATTCTTCCGGGATCATCACCGTTTTTGTTGAAGGGGAACTCAGATCCCAGATTCGTTCGGGCCGCACGGTCCTCGGCATGTTCTAGTAGCGTACGTATCATATACTACGATGCATGACATGGTGGGACCAACCAATGAAAGGTGGGACAGGAGATAGGACAAAGACGTCCGTTAGTAAAACCTGCACAGGCCAGCAAAGGTTAGCAACATCATAAAGTAGCAGAATCATAGCAGAATCGCACCACAGTTCAAGGAGATCCAGACCAAAATCTTGACAATGACCACTGATGTGACATGTTCTGTCCTGTAGCACCCTTCCCTTCCTATAAGAACTCCCCTTAGGCTAGTTCATTCAAATGCACCAAGGTGGGTTTTGGAAGCTCAGGAGAGGAAAGAGAGGAGAATCTAGAGATTTCAGGATGGAAGGAGAGTCTTCCCGCGTTATGAAGAGGAGCAGGCCTAGCAGCGAGATCAGGCGACTCTCCGACCTCGAGGGTCATCTGAGTGGGACGATCATGTCGCATATGGTAAGCTGACTCTTTTCAAATTTCTCCACGTGAACCTTCTTCTTGCTTCCTTCATTTCTTAT
Source organism: Amorphophallus konjac (assembly GCA_022559845.1). NCBI lineage: Eukaryota > Viridiplantae > Streptophyta > Magnoliopsida > Alismatales > Araceae > Amorphophallus > Amorphophallus konjac. Next base: position 2,975 of record JAHNEJ010002085.1, on the reverse strand, counting down.
TTCTTTCCTCTTCCAGCCATATCCACTCTTCCCAGGCCCGAGGAAGTTTTCCAAACTGCCATGGCTTTCAAAGCTAACTTCCAATATCTCCATTGGCATGAGAGCCATACTCTCGAAGTGGCATTTGCAGGGGCTCCTTATTCATGCCAAGCATTACGAGAAGATTCGTATGGACTGGGCGGCTATGGGCGCACTAGTGGAGATCTGGCATCCCCAGACCCACACTTTTATCTTCCCGACCTTCGAGGTGACCATCCTCCTCGAGGAGGTGGAACTTCTGCTCGGATTGAAGAAATTCAAGAGTGACGGGAAGGTGAAGGCTATGCGGATGCTGACACGGGGGACTTCTGAAAGTGTCCTTGGAAGCTTCATGCCGCCCGACGCAGCCCGAAAGGTCCGTACTCAAAAGGGGATCGATCTCCAAAAGCTTGCGGAGTGGGTCATGGACGCCCTGAGAGGGTCACCAGACGATGACTATTTGGAGGGAATCATGAAGGGGTTCACCATTTGTCTGGCGGGTGCTCTCTTGTTCCCTTATACCGACAACATGGTGGAGGAAGACCAACTGGGTGCTATCTGCGGGATCTGGCGTGGAAAGAGGGTGGGACCCGCCGTCCTTGCCTATCTTTACAGCGGTCTTACTGCCTCGAGCATGGGTAAGCCTCCATTTGGTTGTGCACTTGTCTTGAATTGCTGGCTAGATTTGCATTTCAAATTCGACCACCGCGAGGGAATGCCAACCGCTTCGAAGCTCTTCCAACAAAGCCCTCTTCATCACATAGCCGACGTGTTAGGCTTCGGTGGTACTGTAGTGAACCGCGTTCCGTGGCTGAAGAAACGTGAAGACTGGCGGTCTCACTTCCGCACCGTGACACAAGGCTTCTTTACTTGCGCACCGGCATGTTTGCTTTCGCTAGATCTCCTCATGAGGTCTTCTCCCGAAGTTGATCTTCAACTGATCGGCGCGACCGAGTTCGTCCTTTATAATGCGCATCGGTGCTGCCTCCAGATTGGCATCCCACGCCATTCGTTCCCGCCACCGACTGGCATCGTTCCTTTGAAGAAGAGGGAGTTGGGCACTGAAGCGGACGCGAAGGAAGCGAAGGCCATTAAAGCTCCCTGGAAGACAAGTGTTGCGGGAAAGGCATTAGCGCACGTGGTGGAAGAATGCGAGCCGTGGAGGGCTTATGTAACCGAACTGGGGAAGTTAAGGCCTAAGGCGCCTAAACCCCTGATGTAGCTCATTCTGCTTTCTGATGGAATAAAATCTGGCATTTGGATGTTTCGGACCCCCGTCCCCTTAATTATTATCTTTTTTGTGGTTTTTCTTTTTCTTTCCTTTTCTTTCTTTTGTTTGGATTATATACATGCTCTAACCCCTTTTTTCTTTTTATTATTATTTTTTATTTTTATGGGGGCGTCCAGAGGCCTGGACGCCCCTATTTTTTTATAATTTTTTTTTAAAAAAATTTTTTTGGGGGCCGTCCAGGGTCCTGGACGCCCCTAATTTTTTACTTTTTTATTTTTTGATTTTTGGTTTGGAGGCGTCCAGGCGCCTGGACGCCCCTAAGTTTTTTGAATTTTTTTTTAAAAAAAAAAAACAGTGGGGCGTCCAGGCGCCTGGACGCCCCAATTAAGCTCAATCTATATATAGGGGGGGGGGGGGGCTCCCCCCCCTTACTCACTTACTGTTCATTCAAACGATCCGGTCAGACCAGACAGACCCATTCTTCGCCTCAATGGAGTTAGGAGCCCCGAACCGAGGTGGAGACAAGCGTAAACGACTGGCTCGTCGTCCGAGGAGACTGAGAGACGATGCTGAGGAGGCCGTAGCAGAGGAGATTGCTGCGGAGGAGGAGATGGAGGTGCCGCTTCTGGCCGCGGAGGCCGCTGCGGATGCTGGTGACGCGGGAGAGGACGATCACGACCCGGTAAGTACTTCAGAATTCTCACTTTGTGGTTCAATAGGCTAAAACGGGCGTGCGAGAGGCTGTGAGAGAAGGACGGGTTGTGAGAGAAGGAGGCGTCCAGGGGCCTGGACGCCTCCACTTTTCCTTTTTCTTTTTGTTTATTTATTTATTTACGTAAATAATAAAATAAAATAAAATTAAAAATAAGGAGGCGTCCAAGGCCTAGGACGCCTCCATAATAATATATATATTATATATATATTTTTTTTGTTTTTGGTTCTTGGATTTTTTCGAAAAAAGAAATAAAGAAAATAGGAAGGAGGCGTCCAGGGGCCTGGACGCCTCCAAAAAAACAATATATATTATTTTTTTTTTAAAAAAAATAAAATAAAAAGAATAAATAGTATATACAGTGTTATTGTTTATTACTGTTCATGATGCTGATGTGTTCTTTGTTGGTTTTTGTGGTGTGCAGGGCGTGATGAAGGGCCGGATCAGCTGGTCCTTGGTGGTGGCAGCATACCGTGGGCTGCCGGATTTCCAGAGGGCGCGTGTGGACGCCATGGGCTTTGGAGCTTTCCTTAGGATCGAGCCCTTCCGGCTCGACCTTCCTCTTATCCAGGCACTGAGGGAGCGGTGGCACGCACCGAGCCGGGCGTTTTGATGCCCTGGGGGCACATGGTGCCGACACTAGAGGACGTGGCTCGGATTACCGGGCTACGGGTTGACGGAGAGGCAGTCAGCGGGGTCACCTACCCCGACTACCGAGAGAGTGCCCTGGACCTGCTGTGGTTAGAGACGAGCGTGACTGATAGAGACAGCAGGGTAGTCGGCCGAGTGGAGATCATGGAGGCGCTCGGATTCGTCGACCCGCGCCAGCGGGTTAGCGAGACTGGAGCGGAGTTCTTGGCTCGACTGGAGGGGGATGCTCGTGCAGCTTTCACCCAGGATCCGAGCGAGAGGGAGCTGGTGGACCTAGATCTTCGGAGGTTTCTTTTCTTCTTCCTGGGCCGCCTTCTGCTGGGGACGAAGGGGGATGGCATCCACTGCCGTTTCCTCGGGATC